>JAQZBX010012960.1:0-40504 GCA_029593785.1 Cabassous unicinctus
AAAAAAAAAAAAGCATAGGGGATTCCCATATAACCCATGTGTTCCCCCTCCCACATTTCTCCCTACTAACAACATATTACATTATTGTGATACATCAGTTACAATTGATGAACAAATATTGAAGCAGTGCTGCTAACCAAGATCTATAGTTTACATTATGGTTTACACTTTGCACTGTACAGTTTTATAGAATCTGGCAAAATGTATAATGACCTGTATGCATCATTGCAATATCATGCAGAATAATTCCAATGCCCTAAAAATGTCCTGTATTCCACCTATGTTTCCCTTATTCTCCCCTCAAAACCTCTGGGAATTATTATCCTTATATCAATGTTATAAGTTCTTCCATTACTACAATAATAAGTCTACTTTGGTCCATGGTTGCATTCCCCCCTTATGTTTGATCATTCCTCAATCTTGAGGTTTTTGGGATGGTGATGCCTGCTCTGCTTCAGATTGAGAAGGGGCTTAGATCTTATGGGGCAGATGGAAGTAACTGTTTTGCTTGCAGTTATAGATACTCTTTGTTTTTTGGGATGGGGGTTGTCCATCATAATCATTTTGTTAGATGTCCTGGGTGAGTCCAATGAACTGGCGAATAAATATTGGCCACAACTCTGCTGAGATTCAGGGATCTACCAGCATAAGAACAGCCAAAAGATTTAAGTTTCTGGGACATACATTTAATGGGTATAGTGCTAATTATAGGTTCAAATTAAAGGGGTAGAAGAGTTATGTGTGGGGAAATGATAAATGAGTCTAACTTTGTTACATAGGGGAAATAGATTACATATATTCCAAGGTAAGGCCCACTGATTGGGTGCTGATTTCATGGAGTTGTTTGCCTTGCTTATAGTGTCCAGACATCTTAGAGCCCTCAGGAGCATTCCTGTTTGGGCTTTCTTTAATGTGGCAGTTAATGAGAACTGCCTGAGTCCTGCTTAAATGTAACCTCTTAAATGACCTCCCAACTCACTTTGAAATGTCTTAGCCATAAAAACTGTTTTGTATTTCATTTTTCCCCCTTTTGGTCAAGGTCTTTTTTCCAAATACATCACTGGTTGGAGCTTGGTATTAAACTGTTGGTGCTAGGGAAGACTATGGGAGTCCTGTCCCATGTCATGTGGAAGGTGGTGAGTTTGTTTAATGAATTGGGCTTAGAAAGAGGACACATTTGAGTAACAAAGAGGTATTCAGGAGGTAACTCTTAAACAATAGTTATTATTAGGCCAAATTTCAATTTTACAAGAATAAAGTACAAGCATTAATATCAAAGGCTTGTCATATTGGTCTGTTTTCCTTTTATCAGTCACTTCCTATGTATTCTAGAGATTCTCACCACTCTATTTGAGCACATATCAGGATTCCACAGGATGGGGGTTTAATATTTTGTTGGTTATTGTGTGTGAGTCTCCAACCACTGAGATAACACCCTGTGACATGAACATATTCATATACCATAGAGATATTACCCAGGTGGACCCTTCCCCACACATGCCCTCACCACCAACACCCTGCACCACTGACTCCCTCCTGCCATAGATACTGAAAAACCATTCCCACAAATGTATTCTCAACCACAGTCCTCATCCTTCCCTGAGTTTACCTCTTCCTTCCTCTAGCCCTTCCCCCAGCTCCATGGATGGCTGAACCCATACCCCCAATGCCACTCACACTAATGTTGTTATGTTAATTTTATTTACGAAAAAACTAAAGCAAAGACAGTTTAAATTATTTACCCCAATTCCCAAAGAGTAAGGGGTCATGATAGAATTAAAAGAAAAGCTGTCAGAATCAGGACCTTGTGGGCTTAACCAATAACATTAGCTGAAGAATGAAAATGAATGAATGAGTACAGTTTCTATAAACTACTCATAGAAAATGCATGAAACAGCATTTTCTCTCTAAAAGGCATCTGATTTGATGAGGTAAAAAAAATTCCTTCTTTTTTTCATTCCTAAGTAAATGGCAAAGGCCTTTTCTTTTTCTTCCTAAGTAAATAGCAAAGGCTTGCTTATTATACTGTGGGTGTGTATTCAAAACAGAACCATCCACAAACAGAATAGTCATGGTAATAAACCTAGGATAATCATAATGTTTTCCTTGAAGACACCACATATTTCTCACACAGTCTTATATAAAAACATAAATTAATTAAAATTAATATGTAAATTGACTTCTAAATATAGCTAAATCATCAGAAAACTACCATGTTGTCATTCAAACAATTGTTCATTCCCAAAATATGAAAAATTAAGACTGAATGATATTTAACCACACTCAAATTTCATTCTAGAGAGAATGTCTGAACAAATTTTGAATTCTTACATTCTTTTTCAGATTTCACACTGCTCTTTGCTACTTGGAAGTTGAGAATCAATATATATTAAGTTCAGTGTAGTAATTACATAGGACACTGTGACCCAAATTTCTGCCATTTCTGCCTACTAACCTTTCCTCCGTCCAGATTTTCTTCTTTTTTTAAAAAAAATCTTGCATTTATATTCAGTTTTTGGACTTTTTACTCTTTTTAAAAACATTGATTAGTTTATTAATTCAAATGGGATATTACAGATCAATTGATCTAATGCTCCTTCCATTAACCTTTAAACATATTCTATGTCTATATTCTTAACTCCCCTCTCAGTTGCTCCCAATCCCTACTTAGTTTTTACAGTAAGATTTCCCTCCCTTGCCTGGCAAAACTTCTCTCTTGATTAGTTGTCAATAGTTGTAAGCATTTTCTCATTTACTGCTAACGCTTTCCTTTTTTGACACCTCAATATTAATTATTGTTGAGTTCTCATTAAATCTGTAAAGATATTACATGTTCCATTTATTTTATAAGCTACTTCTTCCCTCACCTTGGAGATTTTAGCAAGTTAGATGTTCAATAAATAGTTATTGAAATGATCGAATGCATGTGAATATTTATTAGCCACCCACTAGTCACACCAGCTTTAAGAGCTGCTTATACCTTTGAAGCTGGGAATGCTACTCAGGGGTAAACCCTAAGATGGTTTATGAATTCAATCACAATGTAATCAAGCATTTGAAAAGTTGAAAAATTGTGCCATACATGTTGACTTTAAAAATAGTTTAACTTTAAATGCAGCTCATCGATTGAAAAGTTTTTTTTTTATATTTACATCATTATTTATTTATTAGCAAATGGTAATGAAGCTAAGGAAGAATTGTATAAATGGAATTTTAAACAACATACTTCAGTATGGATTATACTGCTACAATATGAAAATCTGTCATGTAAAATTAAATTCTCACATGTCAAAATATCTATATATACCGATATATATGTATGTGTATATATTTGTCACTGTTCCTGTCATTTTGGACAGATAGGAATTCAGGCACAATTTATAACAGGTTGAGATTTGAGGACAAATATTTGAAGCACATTATAGGTTAAAAATATTTATGTGAAACACAAAATCTTTTACTTTGTATATATGTGCACAAATATATTATTTATAGAAAAAGTGACAGAAAGTCATCTGCAAACAAAGACAGAATTGCTTTCTCCAGCTATTCCAATTTTTAAAAAGAGAGGAGGTTATAGTGTTCTGAAATGCCTACAACTAAATCCAAAGACCAAATTTCATTGGGTTCCTGAAGCTTTACGGTGGTGAGCTGCTCGCACTAAAACTACAGTTGGTCTGGAAATCTTACACACATGGATTCACTTTCAGCCACCGTATCAGAATAGCAAGCTTTTCCCCTTTGTCCTGACCAGAAGATCTATAGTATAAAACATAAAATAACACCATATTTCATTCAACAGGAGAGTAGTTTAAAACTCCCCTACCTCCAATACAAATTTAACATGTGGAATACGACTTAGTGTTTCAGTTTTATCACACTATAAAGTGTGGGCAAAAAGCATAATGAACAAATAATTCCAAAGAAAAGAAAACATTTCATGACTTGTAACATAGAACAGCTTCTACTCTCCCTGACCATATTATGGTTTCAAAAGATTTCTTATCAAAGTCTCACCACAGCAAAGAAATAGAAAGCTTGTCTTACCAGACTGGGATAAAGCTTCAACCTTGCTATAATGTTCTCTGCAGCTCTTGTTTGAAAAGGACAGATCCAAAGCAGCTCCGTGCATACAACTGATTTGGTACAACTGATTTGGCTGATCTCCAGTCCCTGCACAAAAAGCAGTATAATTGGCTCTCAAAAAAGTGTTGTAAACATTCATCATGATGGCAACTTTCATATCGAATCTAGTCATCGTTATCTCAGTAGGCTTTTTCCAAACACACCAATTATAATTCTACTTTCAATGCTTGCTGGTTTTCCTCTATTCAATAAACTGCTGAGATAAATATCTTTAAAGATACCATGAAGTTTGAGTGTCAATTCTACTACCATGTCAAGACCTTTGAGCTCTTAAATTGTAGTTCAAGACTTTAAAACAAAAAACGATTTTCACATTTTTTTAAAATTTAGCAGTATGTAGGCCACTCTGCAGATGCAAATGAGATATCAGTATTATTAAGTATTTTTCATTCACTATTTAATATAAGTCAAGTGAACATTCCACATCTCTACTTTGAACAGAAGCTACATCAATAATGCCTACAATATACCCCAGAGCCTAAGACCAACTCTGCTGGATTTCTAAGTCTCGTTAAATATTCCACTGTTCCTTTGCCCAGACCATCAAAGAAGCTCAGATACAATCATTTCCTTTAATTTTTATGGGAGCAATGAAGGGGTCACACAGCCAGAGCTTTCTTCTGATTTTAAACATTCAATTTTTATGGGAGCATTAACTGATTATAACTATGAGTGGCATATTCTTGTTATGAACACTAGATCAAAAAATAAGCCTTGAAAAGCAGTATCAATCTGTACTGATCTAAGCAATATGTTGATCTTACAACTACATGAGGATCTTTGTCTTGCTTTCCATATGCATAGAGGATGGATAACAGTTATCAGACATGTCACCATTTGAAAAATATGAATTAACTGCACTCATTTTTATAAGACTGGTATATTATTTTTCATCAAGTATACAAAGAAACAAATATAAAGAAACAATTTTATAGCTATACAAATTATGATTGTATAAATCTCTAAAATTAACAAATTGAGATTATGTATAAGATTATGTATAACAATTAAGACTATGTATAAGATGTATCTTATAAAAAGCAAGTAAGTTTTAGATATTCTACCATTATAAAATTCCATGTATTGCTGAGTCTTTTTTTGTGCATGACATCTTTAACTAAATTAAAAACAATCCAAATCCTTGCAAGCTGAACATTTCATCTTTACAGATATCAGTGCCATTTAAAGATTTTGATTGTAATTCAATCTGCTATAGACCATAGATATATACTATGCTTCTAAGAAAACAGATGCCTTTAATCTCCTTATGTAACTTAGAGACACAGGGTATGGGGGAAGGAACCATATATATATATATTTAAGGTTGGTATCATTCTATCTCTTATCATAGAGCATTTGCCTTTATAAAATTTTCCACATTATATTCTATTTAATTCTTTCACAGAAGAGTGAACAGGGCATCATTGTTCTCTATTTGCACATGATAAAGCTAAGGCTCAGAAAGAACAAAACTCTTAAGTGGGGCATAGTCTGATTTTCAACTAAATCCTAAAACATTTTATTGTAAAATAATGTATCCAAGATTTAAAAATAAAAAGTCTGTGTTATTTAGCTGGATGATTTGAAATGAGGAATAAGCATTTAGAGTAACATTGTAAAGTATGAGTGGCTGCAATACATTGAGGAACACAAAGTTTATTTTGTAGACCTAATGACTTTGGAAACATTCTTGAGCAAACAATGAGTTTTGGAATAGGTCAACTATTATATAATTTGTTTGGATGAGTAAATAAACATTTTCACAAAAGATTACTAATACTCTGTAAAGAATGTATACAATAACAACAAAATAATTGAGATGTAAAGAAATAGTCCTAAAGTACCAAATTAGCAAAATGACTTAGAGCTTTATATGTTCCAGGCATTGTAAGTTTCTTTGTAGGTATTCTCAATGATGTAATCGTTCTTAACATATAATATGTTTGTTTTATTTAACTATACAAGATATGTTTTCATGTTATTACATAGACTTCTCAAATGTAATTTTCCATAAATGTGGATGTAGGTTTGATGTAAACCTCAGCAGTGGTTAAACTGCAGTTCCACCCATATCTCACAGATGTACCCTGAATGTCCCTGGAGAAACACTTTTAATCTTGCTGACTATTACTACTTTAAAATCCTGACCATGAATATCAAAAGAGCATTCAATCCTGTCCAGGAATTTGCCTAATTACAATGAATGGCATTGCTTTAAACATCACTGAGGTAATAGTAGTCACTGTAGAGAAATTTCCAACAGTCCTGATCTACTCCAACTATCTGTCAATCTTTTGACCCTTACCTAAAACCACTTTTACATAATCAAGGAAATTTCTCATGCTGATTCCTCTCTTTTCACATCAGCTACTCCCTCTGCAATGAATCACTCTCATTGAGTGTAAAATCCTGTTTTAATATTTTCCTGTATTTAAAAATAAAAAGCTTCTCAAGAACCTACCTTTTCCTCCTGTCACCATCAATGATGGCTAATTTCATGTGTCAACTTGGTAAGATTATGCTATCTGTTTAGTCAAGCAATCACTGGCCTATTTGTCACTGTAAGGGTATTTCATGGATTTAAATAGTCAGTTGATTACATCTATGACTGATTACTTCTACAATTAACAAAGTAGATTGCCTTCAACAATGAAAGGAGTCTCTTTGTCCAATCATTTGGAGGCCTTAAAGGGAGAACTGAAGATTTCAGCAGTCAGAAAGAAGAGTTTCTATCTCTACATCAGCCAGCCAGCTTTTCCTGGGGAATTCATGGTTACCTTCAAAGGAGTTCCCAACTTGCAGCTTCTCCTGAGGTATTCAATGTCACCATCGGGTAACAGACTGCCCTACGGAATTTGGGCTTGCCAATCCCCACAGTCATGTAAGCCAATTCTTATAATAAATCTCTTAATATGTACATATGTATGGGTATAGACATAGATAAAGATAGAAATAGAGTGAGATAGAGATAGAGTAGAGAAAGAGATAGCAACAGAGACAGAAATGGATATAAATAGATATAGACGTATCACATCAGTTCGATTTCTCTGGAGAGAAATTAATACAGCATCTCATCTTCTAATATCTCCTCATCCCACTTTTACAGAGTGTCTATACCCATCAAAGCCATTAAAACAGACCTTATTTTATCTTATTTTCTAGCAGGATTTGACTCATTGACTAATCCCTTCTTGAAATACTCTCTTCTATTGGCTTTAGTGACACCACACTTCTGTGATGTTTTGCATGCCATGCAGGCCATTCAATTCCAGGCTCATTTGCTGGCTTCTTCTCTGAATAATTATGATGGGAATGGTCCTTGAATGGTCCTGGACCACTTTCTTTTCTCAGTCTAAATTTTCCCTAAAGGTGATCTCATTCATATCCATGGCTTTAAATATCGTTTATGTCCCATTGACTACCAAATTTGTATCTGCAGCCTGATCTCTCCACTTTGCTCCAAATGTGATTCTCCTTCTGTTTTCTAATTTCTCTTCTTGGCACTCTGACAAGCATTTTTAAATCCAATCATGGCCAAAATAGAATATTTGATTCTACCATGTCCTTGCAAGCCTGACATTTCTCATGTCTTCCATACGATAGTAAAATTCACCAATTGTCAAGCTAAAAATCAAAGAATTTTAAAAATGTCTTTGCTTTACATTCAACAGCCTGCATTTCTTGCTACTACCACTCCAGTCCAATCTACCACATTCTCTTGTCAGGATTACTGACATGAATTACCTGGCTCTTTTAGCTATATCTTCCCATCCTTAGAATCTTATACTTTTTGCCTACTTTATCTAGAATTCTCGGTAGTTTTTTGTGCCAAAGAGACCCAGCTAAAATATCACCTCCAAAGAGAGGTTTTCATGGTCACTCACTGTGATCCTGTGAAGAGACATCTATCCTAAGCCACTGTTGACCATATCTCTCTTATTATGGTGTTTATATTTCATATTAACCTATCTGATATTAATGTATCTGCATTTTTTTTGCCTGTGTATGTACCTATATTACCACAGTACTCAATAAATATTTATTGAATGGATACTTTAGTCTCCCATTTTTTAACATTTAATTTCTTTCTAAATTCACTTTACTTTAGAAAAATATATAGACCTGCTTTCCAACATTTTTCCATTTTTTAACAAAAAGTATTTTGAGTTAAAATAAATGCTTATCAGTTATCTGTTAAAATTATCGTACAATTGTTTTCCATTGATTTCTCAACATGTTCAATTACAATAATAGAATTCTTGCAATTAAATTTTGTTTTTGGAAGGAACCATAATCAATTTTTTAAGTAAAATTCACATAACATAAAATTTACCTTTTTAAAGTTCAAAATTGAGTGGCATTTAGTACACTCAAAATTTTTCAGAAACACAGTTCAATAAAGCTTGAAAATATTTTAATCAATCTAAAAGAAAACCCCTACATATTAACAGTCACTCCCCATTGCCCTCATCCCCCAGCCCCTGGCAACCACCAGTCTTCTTTCTTTAATGATTTACAAATATTGAATATATCATATAAATGGAATCATATATTATGTGAACTTTTGTGCCTGGTTTCTTTCACTTAGCATAATATTTTTGAGGTTCACCCACATTTTAACATGCATCCACACTTCATATTTTTTTAGAGCTGAGTGATATTCCACTGAGTGATATTTTTGTTTGTCCATTAATTCATTGGTGAAGATTTGCATTGTTTCCTGCTTTGGGCTATTGTGAATAATGCTGCTATGAACATGTGTGTACATTAATTTATTTTATTCCCTTTTTTCAATTATTTGGTGTATATTCCTAGGAGTAGGTTTGCTAGGCCATATCATAATCGCATGGTTAACTTTTTGAAACATTGCCAAATTGTTTTCCACATGGCTATAACATTTCACATTACCATGAACAATGTATAAGTGTTCCTAATCCTCTGCATGTTCACCAGCACTTGATATTTGCCATTTTTAAATAATAGCCTTACTAGTAGGTGATTGTCTACAGATGGAGTTGGAATGGTTGAGTCTTCAAGGCAGACAAACATAAATTTATCTGGCAAAGAAGACTGCAGAATTTAAGGTTTCAATATCCTCACTGTCATCATCATCAGTCCTTTCAACCTCACTCTAATATTCAGTATCCCATTCCTTCCCAATCAAAGCCCTCACTTAATAGCAGACATCCTACAAGATTGGGAATTCAGTTTGTGTTGTAACTCATCCATTCATACTATGAGACTCTGTGTTTTTTTTTTCAGAAATCTTAAGTCTGTGACTACAGGAAACAAGAATTTTCATAGCACACAAAGAAATGTTCATGCCATTCATATAGTGCTTGAGCTAGGAATTGAAGCCCTGAGTTCATTCTTTTCTTTAACAACTTTATCCAGAATATTGAGGAACAACCAGTAAAATCTGTAAATGGATCAAACACACTGTCAGCTAAAGACATACTTCTTAAAAGCATTTGAGTAGGTGTATCCAATGGTGATATTTTGGGTATCTCTATTGACAATTCACACCATAGGCTATCGGCACCCTCTTGATCATTGAATATAGTAATCAATCTTTCAGATACTCAGACAGGTTGACACACACACATATATACAATTCTTTGAAAACAAGAACAAGAATCTACTCTGCTCATTCCAGAACCAGGGTTCACTATCCCTCAGTGGGAATGTGGACTGGTATGTTCAAGGTCACCACTGAGCTGGGGATGATGGTTGGACATGGTCTAGTAAAAATGCTACAAAGTCTTGATTCAGCATGGACTTTGTTGTTGTAAACCTTTGACTATTTTCCAGAGTTCCAACAATTCTGGTTCAGACAGGTTTTGCTCATTTTTTTTTTTTTTTTTTTTTTTTTTTTTTGGTGTTTCTGTCGAAGAAAGCTCCTTGGAGTTTCTTACTATGACATTTCAGATAATTTCAAGGTATTTTTTAATGTTATTCTTGGAATATACTACTCAGTTCTATCTGGTAATTTCACATTTGAGATAATTGGTCTAATTCATTAAAAGTTATTTTGAAATTAGATTTGTTTTCATGTTTTCATTTGCCTATGTTCTTTCATCCTTTAATTTTCAAATTTTCTAAGTCACTTTCTTTGGTGGTTTATCTTAAAAAGTCATCCCATAGTCATGATTTGGTTTGGTCAGTATTTTAAAAATGGTTAAACTCCCCAAATTAATTTATAGATTAATTGTAATCTCTGTAAAAATCTTAGCTGGCTTTTTTGGAAAAATTGACAAGGTGATCATCAAATTAACATGAAAATGCAAAAAACACAAAATAGAACAATCTTGAAAAATCAGAAGAGAGTTGGATGATTTACATTTCCTGATTTAAAAACTTATTACAAAGCTATAGTAGTTAAAATAATGTTTTAAGCCAGCATAAAAGGACAAATACTGCATGATTGTGCTGTTATGAACTAAGTATATTATGTAAACTCTTGGAGTCAATATTACAATATAGGTCACCAGAAAGAGAATGAGGGTAGAGAATGGAAAGCTGATGGTTAATCTATATAGAATTGCTAAAAGGTTGTTTGTAAATCTTTGGAAATGAATGGAAATGGTGAGAGCACATCATGGTGTTTATGATTAGCAGAGCTACTATACAGGTGGGACAGTGGTTGAAAGGGAAAGTCTAAGCACATGTATATTACCAGAAGGAAAGCTAAAATATGTAACATGGGACTGTATAACATAGTGAAACCTCATGTAAAATATGAGTATAGGTGATATTGCATATATAAGACTCTTTTTTGCAAAATATAAATACAAATAAATTAGAGAGAAGGAAAAAGAATAACAGCTATACACAGCAGAGGAAGCATAGAGAGATTGAGAAGTGATGAATTTTGTTTGGTTTGTTCTTGTATATGATATTATTATTATTACTGGAATAATGAAAATGCTTTAAAAATAGTTGAAGTGTGAATGCACAACTACTTGATTATACCGAATACCATTGATTGTAAACTTTGGATGGATTTATGCTTTATTAATATGTATCAATAAAATTGATTTGTTAAAACCAAAACAAAACTTACAAAAGTCAAAGAAAGACATGTTATATTGATAAAGGGGTCAATTCCACCAAAAAATTTAGTACATTCCACCTGACACGGCACATGACTCCCAGAGATGAGCCTCCCTGGCACCGAGGAATTAATACCAAACACTAACCAGTGATGCATTTGGAAAAAGACCTTGACCAAAAGGGGGAAAAGTTGAATACAAAAGAGTTTTTATGGCTACGACATTTCAAAGTGAGTCAGGAGGTCATTTAAGAGGTTGTGCTTATGCAGTTCTCAGGCAGATCTCACTAACTGCCATATTAAAGAAATCTCAAACACAGGTGCTCCTGAGGACTCTACAGATGTCTGGACACTATAGGCAAGGCAAACAACTGCATGAAATCAGCACCCCATAGGTGGGCCTTACCTTGGAATATATGATAACCCTATCCCTCCAATGTATCAGGGTTGGACTCATTTATAATTTTCCTTCTGCCCCTTTTATTTGAACCTATAATTAGCATTATACCCATTAAATATGTGTCCCAGAGACTTAAATATTCCAGCTGTTCATATGCAGGTTGAGCTGCAATCTCAGCAGAGTTGCTGCCAACACCTACTCTCCAGTTCTTCTGACTTGCCCAGGACAATTAACAAAAGGATAATGATGGACAATGCCCATCTCAACAAAACAGAGGGTATCTACAATTGCAAGCAAGACAATTCCACCCGTCTGCCTCATGGGATCTAAGCCCCCTCTCAATTGGAAGCAGAGTGGGCACCACTATCCCCAAATCCTCAAGACTGAGGAATGAACAAACATAAGGGGAGAATGAAACTATGGACTAATGTAGACTTATTATTCTAGTAATGGAATAACTTGTAACACTGATATAAAAGCAGTGGTCACTAGAGGTTCTAAGGGGAGGGAGAGGGAAGAATAGGTATAACATGGGGTATTTTGGGGACGGTAGAATTGTTCTGCATGACATTGCAATGACAGATACAGGCCATTATACATTTTGTCAAAACCTATAGAATTGTGCAGTGCAAAGTATAAAGCATAATGTAAACTATAGACCATAGTTAGTAGCAAGGCTTCAATATATGTGCATCAAAAAATGTACCATGCTAATGAAAGATGTTGTTATTGGGGAAAAGTGTGGAAGGGGGAAGGGGGTAAGGGGTAGGATATATGGGAATTTCCTATATTTTCAATGTAATATTTATGTAATCTAAAGCTTCTTTATATTTTATAAATAAAACACTTTCAATTTAGAAAAAAATAATAAACAGAATAATAAATCTTAATACCAATTTATTTTTGTCAGATATATAAACGCAATTCCAGGGGGAAATAGTATTTTCAACAAATGGTGATGGGACAATTGAATAGACATATTTATAAGGATGAATTTGGATGCTTATCACATACCATACACAAAAAAATCAAAATATATCATAGAACTAAATAAGATCTAAAACTACAAAAATCTTAGAAGAAAGCAAAATATTAAATTTAGTGACTTTAGACCAGACAAGTCTTTTTAAAATATGACACCTGAAATAGAAGTGATAAAATAAAAAAATTTAAATTAACTTCATCAAAATTAAAATCTTTTCCTTTTGGAGTAATGAAATGTTCTAAAATTGACTGAGGTGATGACAGCACAAATCTGATTTGAAAATGAGAGCCACTGAGTGTCCACTTTGAATGGATTGTACAAAGCATGGGACTGTTTAGCACGAGGAATACATTGGTGGATGATGGACTGTGTTTAACAGAACAAATATGAGAACATTTTCTCCTGAACGATAACAAATATATAATACAAATAAATGGTATTCATAATTGGATGGGTTGAGGGAAAATACATTAAATATAAGATATGGGCTATAGTTAAGAGTAACATTTAGACGATTTCCTTTCATAGTTTATAAGAAATGTTTCACAAGAACTCAAGATGTTGGTAGTGGGGAGATGTATGGGAGCCTTGTATGATGATATGCATATTTGTTTTGTAAATTCACAAGTTTTACTATACACTTATTTTTTATATATGTTCATGTATGAATGATATACCTCAATAAAATTTTATTTAAAAAATTAAAATATTTTGCATTTCAAAAGTCACCATCAGGAAAGTGAAAAAATGAAGTCATAGATTGGAAAAAAATATTTGTAAGTCATATAAGGGACTTGAATCCAGCATATATAAGAAACTCTTACAACTCAATAAGAAGAAGATAACCCAATTTAACAATGGACAAAGGATTTGAAAATACACCAAATTACCTTAATTTGGATTGTGATGATTGTGGTACAATTCTGTATCTTGACTAAAATCATTGATGTGTACACTTATAATGAGTAATGTGGATAATGAGTAAATATGGATAAGGAGTAAAAAAGGATAAGCTCAGTATGATAAAATCTACATATAATTTTAAAACACAATAGAATAGTCTATGTCACTTAAGCACTCACTCACATTATAGTCAAAGTATGAAAACATTAGAATTTTTCACTCTTAAGTTTGAGATAGTAGTTACATCTGAGAAGGAATATTGGAGGAGTTAGTGATGGGAGCTTGTTTTTCTGAGCATCAAAAGATGTGCACTAATGTACAATGCCATTAATAGGGGAAAATGGGAGAGGTTATTTTTGATGTAACTTTTATGTAATCTAAAACCTCTTTAAAAATAACATTTAAAAAGGATATGCATTAGATTGTTCACAGCAGCTATCTTTGTATTAGCCAAAAGCTGAAAACTATCCAAATACCCATCATCAGTACAGTGGAAAATGTCTCAGTATATTCATGCAATGGAATAAAATGCATAAAAGAGAAAGAACAAACTATTGCTATATACAGTAACATGGGTGAGTCTCCTAGGCATAATGTTAACAAAAGATGCCACATACAAAGATTATACCTCATATGATTTCATATATCAAGTTAAAAAATGGTCAAAACTAATTTATGGTGATGCAAGTCAGTGTAGTTAGTGTATGTTAAATGTATACATATATAAACAAAGAGAAGTAATAAAATTCATTGTGACATTCTTTAGAATGTTATTTTATTCTAATCATGTAACTTGAAATGTGGGTGCAAACATATTACTAATGTGATAGTCCATTTTGTACTGATAATAGAAACAAATCACACAGATAAGGCTATATTCCAGTAGGAAAATAGCCATTTGAATAATTACTATTCCCAGGGAAGCTGCTCCAGATGACATTGTCAAGGTAAATAAAGCAATTATTTTCTTAAAAATATATACCATTATCACACAGATTACACAGATAATTTGTATACATTTCTCATCTGTTTATGAAACTTCTTGAGATTCTGCTTTGGAAAAAAAATTTGTTTTTATTTTTTTTTTACAGATTTGCAAAATCAATGTCTCAACAGAAAAAAGAAAACTATGGGTTCCATCGTATTTATTTTATCTTATTGCACTTCTCCTCACATTAATATTATGAGTTGGCATATTATTTCATGTATTTTCTACTGTTCATATATTTAGTTGAAAATGGCTACCAGTACTTGGAGTTCAATCATATGACTCATTCTTCTGATGTACGTGGATGAGACTAGCCATGGTGGAAGGTGGACCTCACAGTCATACAGATCCAGATCTGAATATATGCAAACTTGGTGGCAAGTTGTTCAATGTTGCTATGCCTCTTTTTCTTCATTGTTGAAATGGGGGTGATTAAACTCAACTCTCAGATTGATTGTGAGGAGACGATAAGGTGACGAATATGAAGTGCCTAGACCTTTACACAAGGTAAATATAAGCATTATCCATGAACATATAAGATATGTTCTAGTCTAAATAGTCTCCATTAATACATCACGTGCCAATAGCAAGAGGGCTTATTTGGCCATGTATCTCTAGTGTTTTATATAAAAGATTAGCTTAGAATACAAGTATATGAAAATTAATAAAGGAGAACAGATGTTTTAGAATAGTGGTTCTATAGCAAGAACTGTTTCCTGAAAGTGTGCCCTTTCTCTAAATGAGCAGTATTCTGATCACATAGCTAGGGTGATCACATAGTTAGTGAACACTAGGGGCTGAGTAAACAAGAATGACTGGAAACACCTTAAGAACACTTCTAAAAGTAACAGGAACTGCAACAATAAACGTTGAAAAGTTTAGAGGTTATTTTTTTGCCACTAAAAAATCATTACATTGCATAAGCACCAGTTATATAAAAAAGGAACAAGTTTAAAGGAATTGTTTCAATAAAAGCCCGTGGCTTGTCTGGAGTTTGAATCACATTGTAAGTTTTATTTCTGTAAGTGGACTTGGTTTATAGTTTCCCTCAATATTTCCTCAGGAAAAACAAATGGAGCTCTTTAAATTGTGAGGAGAGCATGTATAAACAGAAGAGAGACAGAGGAAAAGACACATGAAAGGTAAGAGCAAGTGCAAGCAAGAAAATAAAATGGAAAAACTCCCACAGAAGCTCAGGTCATTACTTATTTTCTCATCACGACATGTATATGAAACAACATATTTATTACATCAATTACCCTGGTATTTTCAGGATTTCTCTGTATTTCTATGACTAATCATGTAAAATATGTCATTTAACATTGTTTTGTGTGTTAATAGGGAGACTATGTAGGTGTGTATGTATTTATTGAATATACACTTTACAATTTAATATAAATAATATACAAATTACAATTTAATATACAATTTTTTTCAAAGGGCTAGTCCCTATTAGACAGCAGATCAGTGATTTTCTGGGGATCGGGGTGGGAGTGGGGATGTTCACTGTAAAGGGACAGAGTGGACACTGATTAAGGCGAGGAAACTGCTCCTTCTTAAGATGTGGCTGTGTTACACAGGTGCATATAGTTGGCAAAACTGATCAACATTTTTACTTAAAAAGGATGCATTTTGTTGTGTTTAAATTATACCTCAAGAAAAATTTATCAATAATAATTACAAGTAAAAGGGTGAGACTAAGAAAAAGTAAGAGAGATTGAATTTCTGTTGGGTCACAGCAGTGTACAACTCCAAGGCTTCATACTTCAAAATGTAAATGGTGCCTTCTGGAGTTATGCAAAGCAGGTGGCCCATTATGCCAGACCACGATCTTCCATGTGCCATGTAGAACTCCAGCTTCAGTGTGAAGTCTTTTTCAATGCACACTCTTCCATTTTCCTGTTTTGTGCAGATCTCTCAATTTAATAAAATTAAGTATGCACAAAGCTGCTCTTGTATGAAATGACTATGATAATGATCTTTTAATAGAGTATAATAAACCGCTCCATAATAAATAAGCTGGTCTTCATATTAGTTTTCAAAATGCTAAATAAACACATGATATAGCCTAACAGCATTGACAATAAGGAAAACATTTACAAGCAGCATGCAGAAAAGAATGATGATTAAGTAGACATTGAATTTGAAGGTCAATACTCACATCACAGCTAGTACTATTTCTTTTTCCTTTTTTGATCTTTTTTTATCCTCTATGTTTTCTCTCTTCCCAATCATCTTTCTTCTCTCTATATAGTTTTATTCCTTCTTTCCAGTTATTATTATAGCAGCTAACACTTATTGAATCATAATGTGCTGGGTGCTTGTCTGAGTGCTTTGCAAGTCCCATAAATTACCTTCTTTCCCCCTTAATATTTGCCATGTTTTCTTCTTTATTAGGTCCTTTGCCTTTCGCTTTTCAAAGTAACGTGTTTTCTTTATTTTCAGTTCCACCTTGTGGTACCCATCGATATTCAAGTATTTCATTTACCAATGAACGCTTTAGAAGATAACCGTGTTATTTTTTTCTTCATTCCTATCACTTACTTCTGAGACCTTACTACTTCTATTTACAGCTATGTGTCCATATTATTTATTCTTGAGCTCTCTGGATTATTTTGCCAGTTTACAATTTCTGTTTATATTTCTAACACCCATTCAATTAACCATATCTGAAATATTATCTTCCTGTTGCAACCTGAATTTCCTTCCCCAAATCTCAATTGTCACTATAACCACCCTCTATCCCATATTTGGAATAATTCAGAAACTTTCCTTCTGGTGTTACAGCTTCTAGTTCAATCACTCACCACCTTAAAACCATTTGCTATTATTTGAGAGATATTGTGTTAAGAACTGTGATTGATAGCAATATGAACACAGAGATTCAGTCCTCAAGAACTTGCAATCTGGGTAAAAAAATAAAGAATGCACAATAGCAATAAGAAAATGAAGACTGTGCTGATCTCATTGTTGGGTAAATGCTGCCCCATATTGCATTTAATATCATTAGCATTACCAAAAGGTCAGCTTTCAGGGAAACAATTATTCTTTTTATTGGGACTCCAGATAAAGTTGCATCAAACCTGCCTTTAATTATTTAATTAATTGGCTAATTCTTTTTTTCACTCCTTCATTTATTTAGTAGTAATTATTTAGCATCTCATATATACCAGTAATTGTTCTCGACATTTATATTGCTGACTAAGGCTCCCAGAATGATTAGGTCAGCCATGCAGTATACAGAAGAAATAAAAGTTTAAAAATAATATAGATGTAGGTTTAGATGTCAATACAGATAGATATAGATAATATACATATGTATATATATAGATGTAGATGTATTTATAGAAGTAGAGATAGAGATGATACAGATATATATAGCTTATGAACCACTTTTTCAAGTAAAGTTTGCCTTAGGAGAAAGAAAATATATGTGAAAGCAAATCTCATTTATGTCCTACTTTAGGGGTTTTGCATTTGCTATTCTCTCCCCAAAGACGTTCTTCATCCACATACAGCATAACATTTCCCTCTCCTCTTTCGCGTTGCTGCAAAATGTCACTGTAGCTGAGTTTTCTGTGCTCTGCTCATTTCCCTTGGGCAATCATGATTTCCTTACTCACATGGCCTTTTCCTGCTCCTGTATATGCTTCATACTGACTTCATTTCATTTCCAGCAAGACTTCCCTGTTTCCTGCCATAGTTCCTGGGATCACCACACAAATAACCTACTTGCACCCAATTCCTTGTTTCTGGGTCAGCTTTTTGGAAATCCAACCTAAGATAGTCACCTTCTTCATATGCAAATCTCTCTCACCAATCTAAATAAAATGGCAACTCCACCCTAAAGCAACCACTAGCTATCTCTAAAGCCTTTCTTAATATTCCTCATTATGTTGATATGAACTAACAAATTACATAATTTACTAATCTATTTATCACCTGAGTCCCAAAAAGATAGTAAAGCTATGAGAGCTGGAATTTTTGTTTCCTTGTTGTACCTCCAGTACCTATAATAAGGCCTGATACATGGAAGATGCTTAATAAATTATTTTTGAAGAAATGAACATGTAAATGAATCCTGAAAGAAACTAAATCAAAATCAAAACATTTCCTCTGAGAATGACAAGGTAACCTCCTAAGATTGGAAAGTAAATAGTGGTTAGTCCAACTTGATCTATGCTTCTCCCCCACATAAACTGGAGAAAAATGAGTGTAAAATAACAAATGTAGAAATAAATCTGATTAAGGCTTTGATTCTTGCCTAAAAATAATTTTAAACTGTATAGGAAAGCCAAAAAGGATCTTTTCTTCTATGGCTCAACAGTCAGAAAAGACATAGTTTAAGCAATGATTCAATCCAGGGCTGTACAGCTATAAGCTTTACAGGGTCTCTTAGCTCTGAAAAGAGTTAGAATATTGGTTTATTATGGATCTGATCTGGCAAGAAAAAGTCAGTGGGGATAAGATAGGATATACACAACTCAGTTACTATTATTGGGGAGCTCCTAGATTTTTGGATAGTATGTAATACATTGTGCCAAACCAGTGATACGATAATTGAGAATACTCAATTATTACCAATGATAATGTTAATAATTAGGTAATGACAATGCCTCTTTCTCATAAACTAGAGTTTCTTTACAAAATATAAGTAGCCTTCAAGTATTCCTGTGAAAAAGAAATACTATAACATCATGGTTATTTGAAGACATCTAGGTCAGATAGGCTTGTATTTAATTTCCAGTTCTGCAATATACTAAAAGTCTGATCTTAGGCAAATTATTCCAGGTGTTCTTAATTTTTTTTCATATTATTTATAGAAGAAAAACAAATAAGGCAATATGTATAACTCAACTGTAAATTTTTAATGAAGTGTTACAAAGTTAACACATTTACCATGCCAGCCATTTAACAAATCAATTTATAGAATATTTTCAGAAATGATATATACAGAAGCCTGTATCATAACCCCAAATAGTCATCACTCTTTCCCACCTCCCACCAGTAACCACTCTTTCATTATTGTTCAGTTTTTCTGTTTTTGAAATTTAAATAAACGGATTAATACAGCATGCAATATTTAGGTCAAACTTATGCACAGCATTATAATGTGAGGTTCAGCCCTGTTGTCCCATGTGGTAGCCATTTCATCATTTTCCTTTTGTGTCTTTTTATATTATGTGATTATACAACAGCTAATTTATCAATTCAGCTTTTGATGGGAATTTAAGACATTTTTGACAAAAAATTATGTTGCTTTGGACAATCTATCACAGTCTTTGCCTATATATAGTATGTATTCCTATGTTCAGCTTTAAACAATATTGCTAACTTTACAAGATGGCAGTGACAGTTTCCAATTCACCAACAATAAATAAAATTTCTAATTCCTCCACATTTTGCCAACATTTAAATTATTAGTTTTGTTTGTTTTTTCCAATATTCATTTGGTGTTAGTCTGTATTTCTCTGAGGATGAATGATGTTAAACACCTCTACATAAGCTTAATGGCTATTTAGATAGCTACCTCAGTGAAATGAGTAATTTTTCATAAGGTTGTCTTATTCCATTAAGGTGTCTTTTTTACAAAGATTTGTAGGAATTCCTTATTGATTATAGATAAAAACTAGCTGTTAAAATATTATCTGAAAATTATTCAAACTAACAAAATATTCTCTTACTTGGTGACTTGATTTTTACTCTCCTAATGGTGAGCAGAATTATTTAAACATATTCAATTTCCTTTTTTTTTCTTTATGGTTAGTGCTCTTTGAGTCTTAACATATATTTACCTACTCAGATATTTTGCCATAAATATATTTTGTTATCTTCTAGATGCTTATTAAATTTCATATTTGCATCCAAGTTCCTTTGGAGTTAATTATTCTATATTATTATGTACAAGGTAGTGATCAAATGTTATTTTACCTCCCACCTTCCCTCCCTCCCTCCTTTCCTTCCTTCTTCTTTCCTTCTCTCTCTCCTTCCCTCTCTCTCCTCTCCCTTCCTTTCTTTTTTGTTTTTGTTTTGTATAATATAGATTATAAATAGAAATAGAAATAGATATATAGACAGATATAGATGATATAGATATAGATATAAAGAGATCCAGAAGATGTATTGAAAGTGACCTTACCCTGTTTTAGCAGTTAGGTGGGCACTTATTCAGCTGCGAGTAAAAGAAATCTTAAAACATTGTCTTAAACTAAGAAGAGGTAGATGCTTTGATTTAGCATTAGTCCAGAGACAGGCAGATCAGACTGTTGTGGTGGCTCAAAGATGACAATGGGTACTTGACCACCTCAATCCTTCTGCTCCATCGTTTTTAGTATTTAGCTTTTGTCCTGTCCTTTCCATATGTCTGCCTCCCACTGGCACAGAGGCCAACCTTACTGCAGTCTCATGTCTGCATTACAGGCAAGATGGGAAGTTGGCTGCAATAATGAGAAAGTAGTAATTCCAATATCAGGGAAGTAAACTTCCCCAGAAATTACGAACAGACTTCTGCTTGTGGGACTCCAGTGCCAGAATGATTTCATTCAATACTATTAGGGCTATTTGGAAATGTAGCATTTTGAGCCTGATACATTGCCTTCTCAAACCAAAATTTTCTCATATATTTATTCACACTTATTACAGATATATTTAAATACTTCTTAGCTATTTTATGTTTACTCAAGTTATGATGAGCTATGAAAAATTGCTGTAAAGTCAAATATATTTGGGAATCACTTTATATGATAATATTTCTTAAAAAGTCAATAAAAGACTGAAAATTCCTGTAGAAAAAATTTTAAGTTATTTTTTAAACGATGTTTTTGAAAATTTTAATTTTTGTAAAATATTTATAAATAAACAGCAGGGCTACTAATCTTTAGGATTCACTTCAGGAAACTATGATATATCATAGTTTATATATAATTAAGCACATACATATTTATATAAGTATACATATAAACATATATTAGGAAAAATAGATAGATGGATGACAGGCAAAATATTGCTATACAAGTTACATAGGTAGTATTTTCTCATCAATTCAAACATAAGTACTATGTAATTTCAAGCAATGGAATGGATAAAACATACATTGAGTATTTCATATTTTCAGCCCTGGTGAAGTAGGCAAGAACAAATTTAATGACATTAAGAATAATCTTAAAAAAATAGCAACAATGTCCTGACATTCAAAAAAATCACACATTAGAAAAGGAATGAACTTCCCAAAGATTTTAAAAACTAATATTAAATATATTGTAAGGAACTTCAGAATTTGACAATGAGATATTTATCCAATACATTTTATGCTGTTTCTGTCTTGACATTATTTGTCTATTCCTTCTTCTGTCCTAATATATTTCTTCTTATATATTGTTATACCAATCAACATTGCAAAGCTACTTGTGCTGTCTTTGTGTTGATAACAAAGTTATTTTATTGTGCTAGTTTTCATGCCATTTTCAGATTACCTGCTTGGGCTGACAGTGAATCTTCTTATTCATGATTTAATTTTAAATGTCCTTGTATCACTGCTTAAGTCTCTATAGCTTTAGCATAAAAGAAATAAGAAATATATGTGAATGAAAAGGGTTTAATTCTTGCTATATTTTAATATCAAGTAATCCAGCCATGTGAGCGAGCAGGACTTCCTTCAACAGCATACCCCAATTATTCAATACAATTCTTTGTTCATTCCAACAGCCTACAACTATACATACCAAGACATTAAATAAATCACTCTTTGTGTGAGAGACATGTATTTGAGGACAGTTTTTGCTTCTATGGATAATAAGGTTGACCCTGGTTCAATTCCTATTACCAAAAATGTCTCCTTGTTAAAAAACTGAAAGTTGTATTTCTTTCATACAATTTTAGTGGAGAAATGGTGCTTTTAAACTTCTTATTTCTAAAAATAGAGGAGTGGAAAATAATATACAAAAGAAATTCTTTCTACATAGATACAATGAAGTCTCTCTAAACTCAATCCTCTGCAAGGGAGAGTTTAGGAGAAGGATGTGGTGACAAGCATCACACGAAGCTTCCCACATTTTCCTCTACAAGGACTTTTTAAAAATATATGTTCAAATAAAATTCCAGAAACAATAGAGTTTTAAAATTGGAAAATATGCAAGCAAAGTCACATATCCATGCTTGCAGGAAGTAAAAAGTGGGCAACATTGAAAATACAAAGTATCTTGTGAGTTTTTAAATTCCTAAACTTTATAATATCTAGATTTCAAACAATCAGGCATGTCCCTGTTCTTATCATCAAGAAGTGGTGCTGTTCTTTCACTTAGCATTTTATTATAAAGGATACTTTTCATGAATGACTAAGATTTATAATAAATATTTTTCTAAGGTGCCTGAAAAGAAATAGAAGAATAATTGAACTGTCTTAAATATTTTAAAAAGATACTTCTATTATTGAACTCTAGAATTAAAATGTTCCATAAAATCATGATAAACATGAGACTTTTTAAATATATCTTTACTATTGCTCATCCCACTCATTAATACAAATACAAATAAAGGCTTAGATTCATTTAATTTGTTGAAGATATTTCTCACTGGGCTATAGAGACAATATTGTAATCAAAGTCACCGAGAACTCAGAGGGCCAATATCCCAAAGAAAAGGATATATTCAAGTTTTTGTTGATAGTAAGCTGTCATTGTTATTAATTATTATTGGATTCTTTATTTCAGCACAACCAGCACCACCACTATGATCACCCTCATCATCTGGATAGGATTACTGAGATTGGTGGATGGGCATAGGAGAAAGCTGAACATAAAGCCAGGAAGTTAGGAAGTTTCACTGTTAGGTAAGGGAAGACACAAAAAAGACTGGGAGATTCCAACTGGGAATTTGAGGGTTACAAGATTCAGGTATCTGGGTTATAAACTAGAATATTCCTCTGGGACATTTCTCCACCCCCTTGCCCAGTAGAGTATAAAGGAAACAGCTTGGTGTCATTGGGAGTCTAGCATCTCCTATATGACATTGCAATATCAGTTCATGGTGAAGTTTTGGTCAGACATTCAGAGAAGAAAAAGATTAAAAAGCAGAACTGAATGAGAGAAGATAAAAGTACTTGGAAGGCCATGGGTTTAACAATTTGAGAATGATACATGTGCTAAATTGTGGATCACAGAAAATCTTCCATTCAGTATTTTTCCCCTGTGACCCAAGGAAAGTCATCATACTTCATCTTTTGTCTCATTCCTTTCTTAGACAAAGAATGTCCTGGATATTATTTGGAATAATATATGTTATATTCCCAGGTACAGGTGAGTTGCTAGGAAATTCTTGATATGGCTTTGATAAGGAAATCATGGTAGTAGATGATTTTATTTAAGTGTAACAAAATTTTCAGAATGTATGCCCTATACTATGGTTGTCAAAAGCATGAATTTGGAGCATTGTGTGGATGGGGTTGAATCCTGTTTCCACTACCCACAAACTATCTGATTTTAGAGAAGTCAGACCAACATTCTGAACCTGCAAAATTGGAATAATATTATTATTTTCTTCACAGAGTTGCTTGAAGACTAAATGAGATACACATACACACACACCCAGAGCACATTTTTCTACAGTTAGCATCAAACCCTCAAAAATCTGAATTATTCTAATTATTTATGAGTTACGAACATGAACTAGGAAGTGGTTAGTAGTAGGACCAGTTATATTTTTGGTAAGTGCCTAACAATATAGAGTCTATCAGAGTACCTTTTTGATATACTTTATTTGGCCACCAGCTTGGGTGTGTGTGTGTAGAAGAAATGTGTTCTTGGATAGCTTAAACAGGAAATTCCAAAACTAGGAGACAAACTGTTTCCCCGTTGCAATATCTCTCAATACTAAAACGGTGCCTTGGACTTGAAATATCCTCCAAATCCCCTTTAATATGCTCAATATTTAAAAGTAAAAAAACAAAAGTTCTTTCTTCAAGAAAATGCTACAGCAAAATTTACAGTCAAATATTCCCAAATATTTTCGTTTTATGTTGCCTTTTCACTGCAGTCAACCTTTCATTTCATAAACAAGCTCTTTCTTCCCATCCATTCTCTGGTGTTGAGGTTTTGACCCCCTCCATTTTCTTTTCACACCCCTCTTCCTTGCCTAAATTGTGAAAGTTGGCCTTGGTAGGTCCATAGGACTATGAGATAAAGTTTTTCATATTATTAAAGCTACCTACCAACTTCAGGGCAGTGATTTATTTACATAGCAAGTCTAAGGGGACATTTTTTGGCCTTATTCTGAGAGTGATCTAGTTTTCAGAAAGGGTTGCAAGATCCACCTCATCCCAAGTTGGCTTGGCTAAATTTGGTCAGAGTACAGTTGGAATTAAAATTCACCGAACGGAGAGTATTACTACTGATATATAACCATAAGAAGCCTCATTATGCTTTGTTGTATTTCTGCAGCCTTAAGTAGTACATTTTTGGAAAAAAACAAAACTGGCTAAATGCAGTGTTGTAGAACCCTTCATTATATGTATTTGTCTATCCCTCATTAAACATGAGATGTAATGAATCATATCACTACTTTATTGTGTAAATTTACTTCCAAGAGCCTTATTCAATGCTTTTTTTTTGTTATCAGCCAAACTCACACTGACATATTTGATATTCTATTCTCCAACAATATACTCCCACAAGACCCTGCTATAGTTCTAGGAAGTGCTATTGCAAATTGGTTATCAAAATAATAACTACTGATTGTTATGTACTTACCATAACTTAAAGACTGAGCTGTTTCCTGATAAATATTATATTATTTACCATTTTATCAATCCTATGGAATAGGTGGAAGTATATAACTTACAGAGTTGTTGTAAGGATTAAACATGCTTAAGAATTACTAGAACAGGGAAAGTATAAACAATGGATCCTCATGATTCACTGATTACTTATTTGTGAATTTGCCTAACTTGCTAAAATTTCTTAGTAATCCAAAAACTAATATATGCAATGATTTCCTGGTCATTCGTGGACATGCAGCCAGTAGCAAAATATTTGAGTTGCCCAATGCACACATTCCAAGCTGAAGCTGAACTGCACAAGGCTATCATCTGGTTTCATGTTTCAGCAGTCCTACTGTAAACAAGTCTAAGTTTTGTAATATATTTAAAGCCACATATTTCATATTTCTGTGTTTTGTAAAATGATTTTGATGTTTAGATGGTCTCCAAGAATAGTGCTGAAGTAATAGGTAGTACTACAAAGCACGAGGTGGCTGTGACATGCCTTAAGGAGCAGATACCTGGAAAAATGTGTTAGATACACTTTGTTCAGGAATGAGTTATAGTCCTGCTGACCTTAAATTCAATGTTAATGAATCAATACCTTATTTAATGAGCTCCAGTTAACCTGCCCCTTCAAATGGGTTTATGATTAAACTTGCTTAAATTTATGTTCAGTGGCTTTGTTTGAATAGTATTCTAAAATGTTCTAAATGAATGGAAATATTTCTAGATGGGGCTAAATTGAAACAGTCTATAATAGGCTGGGGAAGCAAAGAACTTCCTAGTAAATCATTATATGCCAACTCAAAGGGGAAGACTGTGGCAGTTTGAGATTATTTACGAACCCCCAAAAAGATAAGGATTATGTTTGTAAATTGGTCTATTCTGGGTGCAATACCCTTTGATTGTATTAGATTTAGCTGAGATGTCTTTGATTAAATTATACTAAGATTATGGCTTTGATTCAACCACATCAGTAGGGTGTAACTCAGGTTAAGTCTCTGCCCCTTTGTGGGCTATGTAAATGGACACTCACTCAAGAAGACACACAGAAGAAGATACACAAGAGGAAGGGAGTAAGAGCTCCATAGACACAGCAGAGGAGAAAACGATCATGCGTCCCCAGGAAAAGAGATAAGCCATCCACCTGATAGTTTGCAGTGCTGAGAAAGCCCAGAAAGAAAGAATCCCTGAGCCAGCCTGGAGCTGAGCACGTGGCAACTGACTTTAGTGAGAAATCAACCTTGGGTTGGACTCTTTAGGGCCTTGTAACTGTAAGCTTTTATGTCAAATAAATACCCTTTATAAAAGTCAACAGATTTCTAGTACTTTGCATCAGCACCCCTTTGGCTGACTAATACAGGGAACAAAAGACCTAAGATGTCTTTATAAAAAAACATACATAAAAACATGGTTATTTAGTCATGATTTCTTACATGTTGTGACCAGTACAGGGGTACTTCCCCCAGGGGCGATCCTTCAATATTCAATAATTTAGTTTTGAAGGAGACTTTAGAGAATTAACTACAGTGAAAATCAGAATTGACTGTAACCCATTTTAGATATCTCATCATCTTTATGAAACTGATTAGTAGAAAATTTAAGAAATCAGACCAAAGTCATTGTAAATGGCAGATTGTAAATTGCAGAATGGGATTAAAATCTATACAGACTCCAAAGACCATCCTCAAAAACACTATCACATACTTCTTGTGGCTTCTTGTGGAGCAAAATGGCTCAAAATTTTTCTAAAGGAGCATTTATTGCCTCAGCATTCTGCTTTCACGTGTGCATGTTCCTGGAAGTTTGGGCTGTAGATGTGGCTATTCTAAAACATATATTAAGAACACAACCTGTAGTTTTCTATTGCTGCCCAGGTAGAGCCACTCAATAAATAGACATGGTGCAGATCAGAAAAATTGGGTATGGGGAGGTGAAGTGAGCACAACTGTCTAGAGTTGAAAGGTTTCCTTTTTGTCTTAAGTTTGACTATTTTAAGAGGGGCTTTGGTTATGCAATATAAAATCCAGATAAATTAAGAGCATCATAAAACAGAGGCAGAATTGAACCTGTTTTAAACTTTTGACTCAGCATATGTCTATTTTAACAGGGTTCTCATTTCATAAGCCTGGAGAGGAGGCAAATTTATCTATACAACAAGGGGTTACTAGAATGACCACTGAGGAAAGGGAGATGGACCAAGATGGAAATGCATATTTTACAGGATGCAAAATGAAAAATAAATAAAATAAAATAAAAAATTAATAGAACCTTGAGTTATAAGTTATATACCTTCTTCCCTCTCAGGCAGTTTCCTTAGAAACTTGACCAAAACCTGGCAATTAGGTTTATGACTAAAATTGTGTAAAAATAGTGGTTTCTAGATGTCAGTCTACTGATATGAACTCAACTAGAATCACAAGAAATACCTGGGGAGCATTTTCAAACTCCTGATTCCTGGATCCCACTCCAGGATAATTTAATTGGAATATTAGTTAGGCAAAATAGTCTAGGGAGTCCCTATTTTAATCAGTTTTCTAAGTGATTCTGTCCACTGCTCTAGGATATATAAATTAGATGAACTTTAACTATGGCAGGATTATAATGTCAGAACAGAGATTCAATTTTTCATGAATCTCAATTTATTATGAACATTGATTTTATGATTTTATAGTTTCATTTGTATAGAATCAAACAATTTTGCAACTGGGCTACTACTTACAGTCTTGTCCAGTTCAGGCTTAAAATGTTTCATTAATTAACTTTTTAAATTTACTTTTTCAAAGCACAGAACACAGCATTCATGGAGGGCAACATGCAAATTGATACTAAATCTTACTGAGCTGTAGGAAAAATGCATAAAAGCCAGTGTTAAAATGATAATTTAAAAATAATAGATTTTCATCATTGTCTCAATGAAAATGCTTGATTTTCTTTATGAATACATTTATTTCAGCTAAGCCACAACAAATCTGGGTGGAAAGATCATGCTTTTTCTGGCATACTGCTGCCCATTTACTTGTAGTTCATGCTAAAAAGAATATGCATGCTGCAATTTTTTCTATGTGGGGAGTCATTTTCAATACGAAATGTCATCTTACCTTTAAAGGGAAAGGAAATAGCATGTTAATTTATTCAGCAAGAGGGACTTTTGGTCACAGATTTTAGACTCAAGAGGCTATGGAAGGTGATGAAACTGTCAACAATTGCTACTACTCCCGCCCACTAAAAGAATAATGGTGTCTTTCAGAAAATCAAAACATATTGCTTTAGCAGATCTCACTTAAGAACACCAAAAAATAAATCACAGATTCTTTTTTTTCTCTCTCCCTTGTCACTTCATGTATTTCAATGCACAATAATGGAAGTAAGCATCTATCGACATAAAATATTTTTGACAGACATTTTTAAATTGGTAAATTTAAATGAGCTAGAGTGTGGAAGTCAGAAAATCATAAACTGGAACTGGCTTTATTGTCACTACAAAACAGAAACCAAACGATAAGAAAAAACACTACCAACAGCAAAACTAAGTAACTCATAAATCTCTGAATTCAATATTACTTGCAAAGATGAGCAACCTGTGATTAACTACTGAAAGTATTTTAGCAGATCCATTAAATTTATTTTAGAATAAGAACAGGTATAAATAATTTTAAAAATTCTTAGAATTATTTACAAATGTGGGGGGGGAGCAAAATCCATATGTTGTTTCCTATCTCCATCCAGATTTCTAGTCTTCACTGCCTCAGTTGTCTAAGTCACCCTATATTCCTTATCACTCCTTTTCTAAAAGCTCTTAAAATTCAATCATCTTTTTACCAGGGTAATGTCAGATTCATACAGGTTTCCAGGGCTTCATATAGTATCATCCTGAGTCAACCTCAACCATTTTGCTTGCTTGTATTCACATTCAATATTTGTACACACAAGGACTATCATACAGTTTCCATTTGGAGGTATGAAACAGGAAAGAAGAAAACAATTATCCATTAGGTACACACGGTGTATTAGTCCCTATATTAGGTGTTTCCACACATTTGCAATTTACTCAACACAATTCTCATTAGCTACACTTAAGAGCATGAGAAAACCATGAACAGATGTGATTTATACATGTAGAATGAATATTACAGGTTCCTTTCAGATTGAATAGAATATACAAAAAGGGGAAAAAATTATCATCTCACAATATTGTTAATTCCAGCAAGACAATTTGTTATCTTTTGAAAAATCTCTTTATGAGAACATTTACATAATGTGTAAAGTACTTTGGGGATGTATGAACAGCATAGCTAGACTCTTTAATCTTGACTCCAATTTTGGAGTTGGGAATACTAAAACAGAGTGAGGTAAACTTTCAGATGCCCTCTCCAATGAGTTTACTTTTAGTTTTCTAATCCTAGTTTTTAATACCACCACAACCTCATCACTATACTCAATTCTTGAAGAAGTGGCATAGATATCTCATCATCTTTATGGAACTGATTGCTAGAAAATTAAGAAATCAGATCAAAGTCATTTATGTCTTGAAGAACTGGCCTAATAGGAAGATATTTTGTGAGGTCATTCTCAATATATGCATATGTTTACAAATCATGTAGGTATTTTTAGGGAAGTCACAGATAACTGTTAAGTGATTTTCACCTGGACCTCAACTACCCCCACATTCTTCTCTGGGAAAGTCACAAACACACACTAAGCAGCCATCCTCCTTTTCTACTGAATGTCATTCAACAACCTAGGGAGATGTTAAATCTAAAGAAAAGGGCCAATATGACCTTAAACCTTGAAACAGAACAAGCAGCCCCAGATGCTTATCAGAACAGGAATTCTCAGTGGTAGGGTGCCCTCAAGAAGAAGTGGATAGAAACCACACTCAAACAGTATAAACTTGTCTCTCTTCTATGACGCTAAGTTGGGCTTGTGGAGTTGTCATCTACCAACCACAACCCAAGAATTTTGGCCACCAGGAAGACTGACTAAAATGGGATTTCTTCCCCAGCTCCTTTGAACTCTCTGTGCTGTGAAAGTAACATGGAAACCATTTGCTCTTCTGGAACCTTTATACTGTGCAAATAATAAAGGGATCATTTGTTGAAAGTTTCTGTTATGCAACATTGTAGCAACTCCTTCCATGTTATTACTGTACTAAAATAGAATATGCACATTATAATACTTACACAAAATAGAACTTATAAAAGGATGAGATGAAGAATAATTTTAAAATATATTAATAGAGTTGGCTTTATGTTTTTATTAGTGTGGTTGGCAGGATTCTAAAATGGCCCCTAAGATTCCCACCCCTGGTGTAATAGACATCTTTGACATGGGCAGAATCTGTTAATAGGTAACTAATTAGTTTATTTTGAAGATAATTAAAAGGAGACTTTTCTGTGTGGATCTGCCTTAATCATGTGAAACTTTAAAAGAGGGTGAAGAAAGGAGGCTTCCAGGAAGAAGGTGCTGGAGTAGGGTGGCAGTTCTCAACTCTCTTACAAAAACAATGGAGCAATGTCAAAAAGTTGTTTGAGGGAGCTGCTTTGGGCGTTGGCAGACCAGAAGAGTGCTGTGAACTGTCCAGGAGGGAGAAGGATAGAGAGACATAGAGGCTGAAGCAAAAACCATGAATTACTCATTCCTGTGGCAGGGAATGACACTCATTCCCATCCCTCAAGTTGAACTGCCTGGGTAAAAACCAGGGCTCACTGGAGCCAACTAAGTCAGGAATGGACATCTTTCTCCCTGGAAAGAGGGAGGGTGCAGCAGAGACCAGGAAGTGGTTTCTCTTCTGTAAGTTTGGCTATCAGAGACCATTTTGAATCTTAGGGCTATGGCCAGACCAGAATCACCAGGAAGTAGAGATTGAAAGTGACATCTCTGTGGAAAGAATGTCATCTTCTGGAAGGCCAAGAAACTGGAAGATGTAAACACATTTTGGAGTCCCATGTCCCAGACCCCCTTGATCTGTTCTGTGCCCCATTAGTGGATCCCTGGCTTTGTGTTGATAACATAAACTGGACACTCTTAGAGATTTAGAATAAATTGAACCAAAAATCAAAAAACCTTGAAACAAAACCACTAGGCAAGAGAGAGAAAAATTGACCATCAGAGTAAATTTACCAACATAATCAGATGCCTATACATCTGCAAAAAATTACAAGCCATACTAAGAAAGAGGAATATATGACCCAGCCAAAGGATAAAAAAAAAAAATCCTAATGAGGCACAGGATTTGAGACAACTAATCAATGATGTTTACACAAATATCCTAAAAAAGAGATAAAGTATATTAAGAGGACACTGGGTGAGCATTAAAAAAAAATTGTTGAAAGCATGCAAGAAATGAAACAGAGATTATGGGAAAGAAAGACACAATGAATGAAATGAAAAATACATTAGAGGTATATAATAGCAGATTGGAATTAGTTGAGGACAAAATAAGTGAGTTGGAGGACAGAGAATATGAACTTGAAAAGACAGAACAAAAATGGAAAAGAATGGAAAGAAATACAACAGGATCTCACAGAATTGAATGTCAATGCAAAACACAAAAGCATACACATTATAGGTGTCCCAGAAGGAGATGAGAACAAAAAAGGGGCAGAAAAAATATTTGATGAAATAATGACCAAAAACTTCCCAACCCTTATGAAAGTCATAAATATCAGTATCCAAGAAGGACAATGACCCAAAATAGAATAAATCTGAATAGACCTACTTTGAGAAATCTACTATTCAGAATGTCAAATGCCAGAGATGAAGAGAAGATTCTGAAAGCAGCAAGAGAAAAGCAATGCATCACTAAAAGGGAAGCTCAATAATACTAAGTATCAACCTCTCAACAGAAACCATAGAAGTGAGGAGAAAATGGTATGATATATTTAAGGTTCTGAAAGAGAAAAACTGCAGCCAAGAATTCTTTATGAACAAATCTGTCCTTCAAAAATGAGGGTGAGTTTAAGGTCTTCAGAGATAAACAAAAACTGAGAGAGTTTGTTACCAAAAGACTGGATTTATAAGTGATACTAAAGGGACTTCTACAGCATTAAAGGAAAAGACCAGGGTGACTGATTTGAAGAAGAGTGTAAAAATGAAGAATATTAGTAAGAGTAACTAAAATGGTAAAAAGTAAGATATGACAACAGAAAATCAAAGAATAAAATTGATGAAGTAAGTAATGACTTTACAGTAATAACATTGAACACAGGAATAAAAGAGATTACAGGGGATACTATGAACAACTGTATGCCAACAAACTAGGCAATGTAGTTGAAATGGACAAATTCCTAGAAACACAGAAACAACCTACACTACCCTAGAAGAAATAGAATACCTCAGCAAACCAATCACAAGTAATGGTATTGGAATAGTCATCAAAAACTTCCCAGAAATGAAAAGTCCAGAACCAGATGGCCTCACAGGTGAATTCTACCAATCATTCAAAAGTAATTTAATACCAATCTTGCTCAAAACTCTTCCAAAAAATTGAACGGGAGGGAAGGCTACCAAACTCATTCTATGAAGCCGACATCACCCTAATACCAAAGCCAGACAACAATACTATGAAAAAAATAAAATTATAGACCAATTTCTCTAATGAATATCAATGCAAAAATCTTCTACAAAATACTTGCTAATCGAATCCAAAAACACAATAAATGATTTATATACTACCAAAAATTGATTTTATCACAGATATGCAAAGGTGGTTTAACAGAAGAAAATCCATTAGCATAAAACACTGCATTAATAAATTGAAGAAGAAAAATCACAGATCAAGTTGATTGACACAGAAAAGGCATTTGACAAAACAAAAGAGTATAAGAGTCTGAGAGACTTGCTCTTGCTGGTCTGGAAGAAAGCAACGAGTCATACTGTGAACTATGTATAGGACCATGAGGTAGCTTTAGGAGTTGAGAGCAGTCCTCTGATGGCAGCTACCCAGAAAATAGGGACCTCATTCACATAGTCACAAGGAAATAAATTCTGCTAACAATGATTTTGGAAGAGAACCTGAGCCTAAGGTGAGAATCATACCTTGATTTAAGCCTGCTAAGACCATGAACAGAAAGCATAACTAATTCACATATGGACACCTAACATACAAAAATTGTGGAATAAAATATGTGTATTGTTTCAAGCCTGTAAGTTTGCAGTAATTTGTTAAACAGCTATAGAAAACTAGTTTAATTAGTTAGTAGCTCAAGGTACTCTTACCACAAAATACAAAATAAAACTATACTGAATGTAAATCCATATTATGAATTCTAATCATGACAATTTCTGATTGTTCATACTAACTTTTGTCAGAAAAGATTAAAATTACATTGTTGTTAACTTTTAATGTAACTAACAGATGTGTACTAAGTATCTGCTTTGCCGTGTCTTATTTACTTTTCATTACATTAGTCTTGTTTTAAATCTGCAAATTTCCTGCAGGGATTTTTTTTAAACCACTTGTCCACTTCGTAGAAATTAGTTTAGTTAAATCTAGATTATATAATCCCACCACTATTTGAATGGTTGCATGCAAACTTCTGTAAGCCATATCAAACTGAAAGGAAAGGAACCTGCAAGGGCATATTTGTCAATATTCCCTCTAGAAGTCATACTCTTGCCCTCACAGTATACATTCATGTTCTTAAGGGGACATATGATCAAGGAAAGAACCTTGTAAAAACCGTAATGTCAATCGATATTCTAAATGAAGACATATATTAATTCAAATATTAGCAAAGTATTTAAAAATGTTTATAATTTTTATTGCATACAGTACATATCTAGTAAATATACTGATTGGTATATATAGCATATAGTATATATAGTTTCTATACATAGTCTATATATACACACACTATGTATATATTTTGTTAAATATACTATGCATCAAAGTGTGTTTATATATAATATGTATAAAATATGTATGTATAATATATAGAACATAATTTTGGTATAGCATTTTTAAATTAGAAATTATATTTTCTTCTTAGACCCAATTTATCATGTTGTTTACACCCAGGGTAAACCAACCTTGCTTTGCTGTCTGCTATCTTAGAAGGAGTGGAGCAGCAAACAAGGCATGGAGTGCTTACTCTATCCCCATCTGCTTCTCTTCTTTCCCCTTCTCCCACTATACCCGCTCTTATCTGCTCTAGCCACAACATCCTCTCTGCTCTGCCTCAAATATACCTCTCTTGAGATCTTTCACCTTGATTTCCTGCTACCCAGAATTCTTTTCTCCAAGATAGTTTTTTGTTTACTTTACCATTACCTTCTGGCCTTTACTGAAATATCACAATCTCAAGGAGCTCTTCCCTGACCAGTCTGTTTAAACTTTTTCCTCACCATCACACACTATCCCCTTAATCAGTTCCTATTTCAAGCTCCTAGAATGATAGTCATCATAAACTTGCCAACCAATGAACATTTTTTGTTATTAAAAGAACAGAGAGATGAATAAATCAGTGTGTCAGATCCATTTCTAAAGGATGTTTTCCTTTGCTGTTGTTCCCTGGTGCTAACTATGCTAAAGGGATAGGCAATTAAGGACATGGGAAGCATAGCAAATTCCATCACTTCCAAGCAATATTTTTTGCCGTTGCTTTTCTTTATTCCTCTCCTCTGGACAAAAAAATGTGCTTTGGAATAGTGATATAGTGATAATAATGAGTAAAATGTAAACAATTTTAAGGAATTAGTTCAATATATTAAAAAATTATATATATATATACACACACACATATACTAGCCAAATGGTTCCTAGATCTGAGCAAATCTATCTTGAGTTAAGGGGAACAAACCACAACTTTACCCAGAGAAATATAACTGCTTTCTTATCTCCACCTATTACCCCCCCGCCCCCCCAGGAGGGTAAGGAAACTGAAGCATAGTGAGATTAATTTACCTGAATGAAATTATATATAACACAACCTGGAATATGAATAAGACCCTAATCTTCAGGGATTTCTTAATTTTTAATTTTTATTCCTTATATTTTAAGCATTCAGCTATCTTTATTTAATTAAATATTGAGTTTCTACTGATTTTGAAGACTTGCAACTCAAGGTTTTCAATCCTTGACATACCTTGAGCATTAAAACAGTTAAGTTTGTATGAGATATACCTGATCTCTAAATATTTGTGCTTCCTAGGCAGAAGTCCTAGCAGGAGTCTAGGAAAAAAATTGTCCTATATTGAGATTATGCTGCCTATTTCAATATGCCAACATATTTAGGGTTATGATTATAGAACCTGGAAAAACAAAAGTAAACTAATATTATAGCAGGTCAGTGAATTGTCATACATTAAAATAAAAGAGAAGATAGTTCCTATTTAATATCACATTTAAACTAAATATTTAGCAGTTCATCTGGTTGAATTTCTTTAGCCTTTTCCTGAACCACTTCTTATGGTCTTATAATATTTTTGTCAGTCTGTAACATATTGTATGTGTGTATCTGTGTGTGTACTTACTTGAAGACTTTATCTCTAATTAGAGAAAATAGCATCTTAAAGATAATCTATATATCTGAATTTAACTCAGGTGTAAGTAAAAGATGGCTTTTTCATTTTTTCTTCTCCAAATAATTTATTTTACAAATACAGAATTTGAATCTCTGATCTAATTCACAGACAATAAACTGTTACATTTCCTCTCCTAGTCATTTGTTTGTATTATCACTAAATGGCAATAGTAAGCCAAGCAATGGAAGACATAACATGCTTTCCCAAATGCAGACCAATGACAATTAGATATTATTGTATTCTTGGGGGTGGAGGGGAAAGGAATTCAAGAATGTTTGCTGTCTTAATAATGTAGAAGAGTTTTAAAGTTTTGACAGTATTTTTCCAGTCGATTCCCTTTTACTACACTCCCTAGAGTATAAATACTTGTGCTTCATGTCACTTTCAAGAATGTAACTCTCTGGAAAATCACAAGTTTAAAAGGCATTCAAGTCTCTATCATTGGGAATGGATAAAGATATGATAAACAGCACAAAAGTATACGTTTTGTTTTACTTTTTAATTCTTTTTGCAGTTAGTTCCAAATGTAGGGAGGCCAAATAAAGCATGATTTTTTTAAACTTAAAAATGTCTTCTTACCAATGATTATATTAGTGACTATAATTGCTCTCAACAAACAATTCTTGTGGTGGGCCTTTGTGCCTCAACGCAAATAATCCACAACAAAATCAATAAACCTTCACAAAATACACTCAGAAATCCAATAGAGACAGAAATTTCCATTATTTGAACACTTCACAGAATTAATGAATCTCTTGGAGAAATTAAAATATATACACGAATGGACAGTTTAGCAAAATAGAGAGACAGAGAGACACAAGGAAGGAGGGATGAAGGGAGAGAAAGAAAGAGAAAACTATAGTTTATAAATGAGATTAATATGAGATTCATTATTAAGAAAAGTTAATTTAGTACTGTGCTGAAAACTTGACCTTACATTGCCATTACAAAAGGTTATACAGAATGAAAACCTGAGTCAGGGACAAGCAGACTTCCTCTTTTATTTCTGTTTGTAACATAAGGGAGCCTCATACCAGCTGCATGCAGTATTATTTCTTGAGTATATAACTGTTTTTAAATAATTTATATCTTATATTTTAAAAAGGTAATAGGGAAATGTGTTCTTTTGCATTCATGTCTAAGAGCTGGAACAGATGGTGAAAGACTTATTTTAAACTAATATGGGCATTAAAATAACTGATATTGCATGCATTCCTTGGTAAAACAGAATTTTAGACCACTATAAAATGGGCTTGTGACTTTCTGAAATAGATTAAACATAATGTGTCTTTAGCAACAGTTTTGTACATGAGGAAATTTGCTATTAGGGTTACTCAAAAGAATTTTTTGAACTTAAAAAAATGTAGTAATTCATTCAGTAAATATTTCCTGAGTACCTGTTATTTTCAGGTACTGTGCTTGGTACTGAGTTGCTTATAAATTTGAGTAAGACACAGTCCCTGCCTTCAAGGTACAACATGATCTAGTGGAAGAGATAGAGATATTGCAAAAACATTGGCAACAAATGCCATTTACAAAAAGATGTATGTAATATGCATTTGGATCACCTCTAGTTTCAGTGACTATGTCTGTGGCATTTTCATACTCTCATGATTCTAAACCTTCAATTCTGCTTCTTGCAACAAGTTGACATTGGAGCTGTGGTATGGAGCCCAGCTAGGCCACTCTGTCTTTTTCCCCAGGCATGAGAGAAATTAATTTATTATTCAATCTTTATTTTACATTTCCTTTGTCTTTTCCATCAAAATATCTGAAAAACGTGAGTTTAAGAATTTTAAAAATATGCAACAGGAAGCAGTTATTTAAAAATTAAAGGACCATGTTATATAACAGGATGCTATATTATACTTTGGGTTTTGCTTGGAATTGTATTGTCATTAGTATATGATTTAAGTCACATCTTTGAACAATTTTGCACAGGGGTCAAGTTTTGTTACTTTTTCTATAGTCCTTGGCGTACATGTAGAATTTCCTTTGCCTTCTAGGCCTTTCGATATGCTATTGCCCTTGTCAAGAACACTTCAATTTTCTTATCCTCCTTGGCCTTTCTCTTTGCAAGCTCCTATTCAACCTTCAACAATCAGCTTAAAGATCAATTCTTTAGACAGAAATTCCCTGAAGTATAAATTAGGCTAGATTCACATGAAATATCTTCAGTTAGATCTCTTAATTTTCTTTTAATAACATTCATCTAACTTGACTGTAATTCCTTGCTTCCTGTATACCATGTGCAGCAATAAATTAACATCATAATTAGGTATTTAATGAACACAGTAAACAAAGAAACAAGAATATACTCTCCCTGTTCTATTAAGTAAAATACCTCTCTACTTGGCTAATTTTTTTGTATCTGTGTAGTCTAAGAATATGGTCTGCAGAGGGGGATAGGTGGAAATAGCACAAAATTCAAGATTTAAAATACATAACAGAGGTGCTTCATTTAAATAAAAATCTTTCTTGTGATTCACTAGTTAAATTCACTTCTTTATGTTATTTCAGAGTTTTTGTTACTTTAGAGAGCAGCACCACAGAGTTAATGAGTTTTTAATTTAGCTGATTTCTCTCTGGGTGCTCTTAAGTTTGGCAGATCATTTAGTTTCTTCACAGGTGTTGCTATACTGAAGTAGGGTCCTACTTGGAGAGTAGCTTTCCTTGATGCTCCATTGATGATTCCAAGTAAAATTTTCTAGACAATTTGGAGAATATGGAACAGTTTAACCAACGGAATGACATACAGAACTGCAGTTCTGTCTTCTGCTAATCTAATGAAACTCTCTAACATTAGAGGCAAATTGTTTACTTAAAACATTAAGGAATCATTTTGCAGTATTTAAGTAAGAAAGAATAAGCAGGGAGAATAGAGAAATTACATATGCACTTGTTAAAATGATTTTATATTGAAATCACTGTATATGGAAGTCATGATCATTCAAATATATGCACCTGCTTGTATTTGATTGTAATATCCATCTTTCAAATAATCATCTACCCTCTCAATACACACCAAATTCATTTGCACTAAAATTTTACTTTTATGATTGTACATTCAAATTTCTGCAGATGTTCTTAGAGAAAAAATTGATGAAAATAAGGTCTTAAATATCTGATTCTTCAAAATTTACAGTTTCTGAAGAGTGAAATAACCTCACATATTCAAATACATTCAGTCCCTTTTATACAAGCACATCAGATGTTATACTCTATAATTATCCAGGTAGTACGATAGCTATATATTTTCTCATTTTAAATTTTATTCTCTTCAAAGAAAGCTTATTCTATAAAAATGTTAATACTGAAATATTCACATATGAGATTATTATGCCTCTTTTATAAAAATATAAGGAATTATCTAATTATTTTTTGAATACTCATATCATTTCATCTACTTTTGGTAAATTAATTAATGGTTTTTATGTAAGAGTTAGCTTTCTATTCAGATATTAATAATAATTATTTTTGCATTTGTAGTACTGCATAAAACATTTTAATATCAAAGAATTTGTTGGATCATTCTAAAAACTTTTTGAGGTAGGCAGTAGAATCACTGCTAACCCCATATTTCAGATAAGGAAACTGAGGCTCAGAACAGGGAGACAATTTTCCAAAAGTCAAACAGCTAGTAAATGGTGGAGTCAAGTATCATCTCTGGGTTTACTGTATCAAGTGTCAGTGATCTTTCCAATGAAAAATATTTCCATTTCGTCATTATGCTAAACATTTGGAAATTATTTCCATAAATAGATATTCTGATTCATGGAATACAATTTATTAATTTTTAACATATTTCATTCATATGTAAAGGAAACAAGGGTTAGCTATGGCTAATGCTTTTCAAGCTGACATATGACATAGAAGACAAGTAGTTCCTCATTAAATTCACTCATGCAGTTACAGACTATATTTCCCGGCATTCTTTGCAGCCCATGTCACCAAAGACTAGCTCTTGGGTCAGTTTTTCCAGAATATAACCAGTTATGAATCATTTCACTGCTAGCACAATGACCAACATACCACACATTTTCCTTCTGGCCAGAGTCTCTTAACTGATCTCTATGCTCCAATCTTCACACCCACTCCACCAAAATATATCTAAATGCAGGAGTCTGAGTGGTCTTTTTTTTTTTAAATGTATTTATTTTTGAAAGATACTTAGATTACATGAAATGTAATCTTTTAAAATGTAAATTGGATTATATCATGCCTCTGCTCAAAATGCTGTGATTGCTTCCCACTTCATTTAAAATAAAGGTCAAAGTCCTTTTAATAGTCTATAAGGTCTTACATGGACATTATTCTTATTATTTCACCAACTTCATTTTCTATGACTTTTCCCCTGCCTCATTCTGTTCTAGCAACACTGAGTTTGTTGCAGTTTCACAGAACTCCAGGCATATTCTCATATTAGTGCCTTTATACCAGGTTTCTCTCTGCCTGATTTGATCTGGCTGTCTATGTCCATTTTACTAACTACTCTACTTCTTTTAAGTCTTTGCTTAAATATCACCTTCTCAATGAATAATACCTTAGACAAAAATTTTAATACTGCAACGTCTCTCTGGCTTTATTTGTGTACAATTCTCACCCTTTCATTTCCTTTACTATCTTCTACTTATCCTTCTTTCCATAATATACATCACATTCTTACATACTATGGAATTTATTTATTCCCTTTGTTGTTCATTGTATCTCTCATTCTTCCTACATGTAGGCAAGGATTTTTGAATAGTTTG
>JAQZBX010012961.1:0-40494 GCA_029593785.1 Cabassous unicinctus
AAAAAAAAAAATCCAATTAGAAGATGGGCAAAAGACATGAACAGACATTTCACCAGTGAGGACAGACAGATGGCAAATAAACACATGAAAAAATGTGCAGCATCATTAGCCATAAGGAAAATGCAAATTAAAACCACAAGGAGATGTCACTCCACACCTATCAAAATGGCAAAAATAAAAAGTAGTGATAACACCCAATGCTGGTGAGGATGCTGAGAAACTGGCTCACAGGAACATGGCTGGGGGGAATGTAAAATGATACAGCCACTCTAAAAACCATCCTGGGGCAGTTTCTTTAACAAAACAAAGTAGGCAACCAGCAGATGACCCAGCACTCAGACTTTTGGGCATTTGTCCCAGAGAAGTGAAAGCTCTTGTTCACACAACAAACCTCTCCTTGAACCTTCACAGCAGCTTTGTTTGTAATAGCCTGGAACTGGAAAGAACCCAAATGTCCTTCAGCAGGTGAATAGTTAAGCAAACTGTGGTCCATCCATACCGTGGAATACTACGCAGCAATGAAAAGGAATGAACTAATGACAGACGCATCAACCTGGATGAATCTCCAGAGAGTTATGCTGGGGTGTGTGTGTGTGTGTGTGTGTGTGTGTGTAAAAAAGCCAATTTCCAAAGTTTCCATACTTAGGAGTCCATTTATACAACATTCTCAAAATAACAAAATTATAGAGAGGGAGAGCAAATTAGTGGTTGCCAGGGGAGAGGCAGGGGGATAGCTATAAAGGGGAAGCAAGAGGGAGATTTTTGTGGTGATGGAAGAATTCCGTGTCTGGGTCGTGATGATAATTACACAACTCTACACGTGATAAAATGGCATCAAACTCTACAAACACACACACAAATGAATGCATGGAAAGCTGGTGGCGTCTGAGTAAGCGCTGTGGGGTGTGCCAATGTCAGTTTCCTGGCTGTGGTACTTCACCCCAGATGTGACCATTGGGGGAGCTGGGTGGAGAGGCCAGGGCCCCCTCTGTTCATTTTTGGGCAGCTTCCCGTCAATCTAGCCTTACTGGCAGGTAACTGCCATGTGCAGAGACAGCAAGCACCACCTGTGGCCTGGGTGGGGGCTGTCTGGCAGGGAGTGTGGGACTCAAGGCTTGAGGGATGGGGACCCAGGGTGCTGGAGCAGGAGAGAGCACAGGAGGGAGAAGACCTGAGGGCTGATGGCAGGGAGGGGCCAACTCCAGCTCACACCTGGGGGTGGGGGTGGGGTGCTTGACAGGCAGGAGGCAGGCAGCTTCCAGCAGCATTGCTGCACCAGGCCCTGGACATTCACTGAACAGGGTTCTCGCCCAGCTCTTGCCCTAACAGGCCTGAGCCCCATTCGGATCCATGGCACCTGGTCGGGCGGGGGAGAAGGGACGGCTACCCCGGCACCTGGCAGACGGGCTGTGGCAGGGGACCAAGCCGGTGGCCAAGTTTAATGGGCTTTGCATCCCCACCCTGGCAGCCTGCCTTCAGATGTGGCCCCCACGCCCCCCATAACCAGGGTCCCCAAGCTCTGGGGACGCCAAGCAGAGAGCCGGGCCTCACCCAGCCCCGGCGGAGTTGGGGTGGGGCTGTGCCCCGCGACGCAGGACGGGTCCAGTTGGCGCCTCCACGGAGGGCTGGGACCTCAGGACTGGTGTCTGCTGTAGCCACACGTCCACACCCGGCACTGCCAAGGCCCCCGGGGGTGAGCCAGACCTGGCCTTACCCTTGCCTGGGGGGCTATCCGCCCAGCACCCCAAACCCACTTCCGCAACCAGACAGATGGGCTGGACACAGCCCCCACTGCCTTCCCGTCCCACCTGCGGGGCGGGGATGGGCCGGGGTCACCAGCAGGCTCTGGGGACAGAGGGGGCCAAGGCTGTCGATTGGCTGCGTGACCTCAGGAAGCACACTATCCCTCTCTGGGCCACAGGTTCCCAGGCGCCCTTGGCCTTTGACCCCTGAGCGCTTTAGAATGAGGACGCCAGCCGGTGGGCGCAGCGCGGGGAAGGAGCAAGCACCTCGCCCGACGTCTGTGCATGCATGTTGTGGGGTGAGGGTGAATCAGCTTCCGGCCCCGCCTCCGGGACGCACGTGACCGCAGGTGGCGGCGGGCGCGGCGGGCGCGGCGAGAGGGGCGGCATTAAGTCAGCGCCCGCCCCTCGCCGCCGCCTCCGCGTCCCGCTTGTCTCCCGGGATCTCCCACGAGTTTACCCTGAGCCGGCGTCTGCTCCCACCGGTAAGCGACCTCGGCCCGCGACCCCCGAGACCCCAGCCGGCCGGACGCCCTTCCAGGGTTCCCAGACTCCTCCCCGGACTCCGGACCCCCTCCGGGAAGACCCCTCAGATCTCTGATCCCCTCGGTCCCCTGGGGGTTTCATAGACCCTTCCCAGAATGCGGGACCCGCTGGGCCGGGCCAGAGACCTCATGCGGGGCTCAGCCTCCAGCTTCCCAGCTCCTGGAAACTTTTGCGAAGTCCCAAGCCTGCCTGTAGTTTCCCCTCTGGAAGTTGCCTAAAACTTCGGGGAGCTCCGGAAATCCTCAGGGATGGGGGTCCCCTGGCTCCCTGATCCCTTTCCCTCGTCCCCCTAACCCTCCCCACTCCACTTTGTCCCTCATCCCTGCCCATCCCCCTACCCCAGCCATGCCCGACTCCCCACTTCATCCTCCCGCCCCAGCCCTGGCCCCCCACTCCCGCCCGCCCTCCTAGCTCCTGCTCCACCCCGCCTAGCCCTATCGCCCCTCCCAGCCCCGCCTGCCCTCTGACCTGACCTGGCGTCCCCGGGTCTCTCCCGCAGGCTTCTATGGACAGAGGAGCAGAGGCAGCCGGGCGGCCCCAGAGCGCGCCGTGCGCCCCCGCGGGGGCCCGCAGCTAGGAATCTCGACCTTGCCGGACTCGGCTCACCTGCCCACCGCCGCGCGGCCGCGCGCAGGCGACCGGCACCATGGCCTTCTCCCAGGTGCAGTGCCTGGACGACAGCCACGTGAACTGGCGCTCGAGCGAGGCCAAGCCCGAGTTCTTCTACAGCGAGGAGCAGCGGCTGGCGCTGGAGGCCCTAGTGGCCCGCGGCCCCGAGGCCTTCCGCGAGGTGCTGGAGCGGGAGAACATCCGCGACTTCCTCTCGGAGCCGGAGCTCCAGCGCATCTTGGAGACCATCGAGGTATACGACCCGGGCTCCGAGGACCCGCGGGCCACCGGCCGCTTCGGGGGCCCGGAGGACGGGGACGCGGGCGGCGACGCCGAGGAGGCCAGCGGGGCGGGCGGTGGGACCCTCACCGAGGCGGAGCCGCTGCCTTCGCTGGAATACTGGCCCCAGAAGTCGGACCGCTCCATCCCCCAACTGGACCTGGGCTGGCCCGACACCATCGCCTACCGCGGGGTGACCCGGGCCAGCGTCTACATGCAGCCCCCCATCGAAGGGCAGGCCCACATCAAGGAGGTGGTGCGGAAGATGATCAGCCAGGCTCAGAAGGTGAGGCCGCCACCTCCACCCACCTCCCAGCGTCTCCCTCCTGTGCACTGAGCGGGGACTCCAAGATGCACCCATGGGGGCCTCTTGACGACCTTGCCCCAGCTTCCTTGTCCTTTAAGGGGTACTTCAGTGTCTTTGGCAAGGGCTTGGATGCCTGGGTCCTCTGGTGACTGGTAGGGGGCTGCCCCCAGTCTCAGTGGGCCTTTGTGCATTGTTGGGGGGCAGTTCCAGGTTCCCCAGAGGTGGGGTGGGGGAGGAATAGACGTGCTTTCTCTCACTTGCTTTCCTTGGGATGGCTCTGATCTGTCCCAGGGGAGCAGGGGACTGCCATGCACTTCACAGCCTCTCTAGTGTTGCTTTCTTGGGGGTGGGTGGAGAGAGCCTGGGAGTGGGGGCCGTGAGAAGAGGCCGGGGCCCATCTGAGGCTGGCCTGGAGGTGCAAGTTCACATGTGGCTCTTCCCTAGCTCTGCTGGGCAACTGCAGGGGAGGTCCTTACCCTCTCTGAGCCTTTCTCTGGGCAAGGGTAGAGCCTCTCCAGGCTGAGATGGGACATGTGGGGGGTATGGCACGGTACTCAGCGGAGGGAGGCAGAATAAGTCCAGCTGAGTGTTATCCACCGGAGTTGAATTTCTCTACTGGAAGGGACCTCTAGCATGGTCTGGACCCCCTTTCCCGACCCCTGCAGGCTGTGCAGGTGGCCGTACCCTGCCGACACAGCCTCTGAGATGCGGAGGCAGCCAGGCCGAGGCTGGACAGCCATGGCCGTAAGCGAGTGCTTCTTCTGAGCGGAAGTGCTTTTCCATGGTTGCAGAGCATGCTGACAGAGGCTGCCTGGCAGGCTGTGTTCAGAAGGATTCTGAAGCCTGTCGGGAGTGGTGATTGATTAGCAGCGTCTGTCCTGACCTCAGGCTGTGGGAGGGAGGTATTACTAGCTGAGTCTGCTCCCATCGCTGTTCAGGAAGCGGGACAGAGGGGGCTGGGACTTGCACAAGACCAGAGCCTTGGCTTTCTGGACAGTTCTGGCTGACAGATGGACCCTGGGGAAGCTTTTGGGCAGAGAGAGACAAGTGGGTCAGGCACTAGCTAGGTGGCTCTGTGGCTCAGGTTTCCAGGCCTGCTGAGTCCCTGCCCCAAGGAAATCAGATAACCCTGTTGTGTCAGGGAACCTTAGCCCACCCCTTTCCCAACTAACTTGCTGTCTCCAGGCAGTTTTGAGACTTTGGTTTACTGGTCTGTAAAATGGGAGTGGCCAGGCTGAAAGCTGCATCTTTAGACTGTTGAGCCGGAAAGAAGGGGAAGAGGAAGGGACCTTTGTGGTTCACAGGTTGAATAACCCGCCCCATACCTGCCGCTGGGGAGGAAGGCGTGACCATGACTGATGTCAAGGTCGCAGAACCTAGGCCAGCCTCTTGGGATCCCATTACCCAGCCTCAACTCCCATTTTAAAAATGGGGAGGGAGCAGGTGTAGCTCAGTGGTTGAGTGCCTGCTTCCTGTATATGAGGTCCCGGGTTCAATCCCTTGTACCTCCTTTAAAAAAAAGGCTGGGGGGGGGGCTTGACCTGCTGTGCCCACTCCCCAGGAATGCCAGCCCGTGCCCTACCCCCCAGTATTCCTCTCCTCGCCAGCAATAGGAAGGAGGCAGACACCAGATACCAGGTCCCAGCTCTGCAGGGGACAGCCAGAAGCATCTAATGTCCTCCTGACAGAAAGACAGACAGCCTGGCCCAGTGATGAGGCCAGACTGGGCCCTCAGGGCTTCCCCTGCTGATTCCTTGGCCTCCTCTCCACATTGCCCTGGATGGTGCTACCACCCAGCTGCTCTGTGCAGTCCTAGAGGTCCCTGTAATCCTGTTGGCTTCCCACAAAAGCCCCACACTGTCGCCCATGTCCCCTGGCTAAGGTCACACAGCCAGAAAGAAGGCAAGCTTGCACTTAAATGCGGGTCTTTCTGGCGTCACAGTTGGGCAGCAGCCTCCTGGATAGGTGGGCATTGGCCACCACTTTCATCCTCCCAAGACGGGGAGCTCACTACCTCACGGGACTGCCCCCCTGCTCTCAGACAATATTGTGGCCCGTTAGAAAACTTAGGGGGAGTCCCAGCAGCCCGAATCAGGATGGGTCTCAGAGGTGATGGATGTCAAGCCTTTCATCCTACAGATGGGGATACTGAAGCACAGAGAAGTACAGTGACTTGCTTATGACTGCACAGCATGTTGGTGAACCCTGTCCCTGCTTCCTGACCCCGGGTGTTTCCCGGTCCCATCTATCCCAGGCCCTGGGGTCACCTTCCTGCATGTGACAGCTCCTGTTTACTGAGTGCCAGGCACTGTATAATCTCAGGTCGTGTTATTGTCTCCGTTTCTCAGACGTAGAAACTGAGGCCCGCCTGGGCAGAGGGGTGGGATCCGAGCTGTGCTGTCCTCACCCTCTGGGATCTGTCCTGCCCATCTGCCCTGACCCTGGCAGACACAGTGACAGGCAGGGCCTGGGAAGGGCCGCTGATCTGAGCTATAGGCCATCTCCCCATCTTCCTCCCTGGCTGGCAGGGGCCGGGCTGGGATGCTGACGAATGCTGACAAGGGTGTTTTGCCCCTCCCGCCGCCGCCTTATCTCTCCTGCTTCCTGAATCACCCCTGGTCCCTCCACCCCATGCTTCCTTCTGCCAGTGCTTGCAGAAGCCCGCCTCCAGCCCCCCTGAGGCCTGGAGGTGGGGGAACCCGGCTGTGCATGCTCCGGATCCTTCCCACCTGGGGCATCTGGGCTGGGGCAGCTGAGTCAGCCTGCCACCTCCTCACCCTGCTCTGTGTCGTCAGCACACAGCCAGACCCTGGGGCTGGGAAGTGACACAGCACACACTCAGCCCGCTGTGGCTTGGCCACTGGGAGGGGCTGTGTTCCCATCAGGAGTATCACCGGGTTCCCCCCTGTCCCCAAAAGGCTTAGACCATCAGGCCAGAGTGCTGGGGTCAGCGTCCTGTCTCCTTCTACCCTCACGAGCCTCTCCGAACCTTGGCCATCCCACCTGTAAAATGGGCACAGGGGTCCTTTCAATTTAGACGTTCTGCTGCCCTGTGAATCTAGGCTCTTCTGGGACAAGAGACGGTGGGTCCTGGGTCTTACAACAACCTGCTGTGTGGCCCCAAGAGGGCAGCTCGACCTCTCAGATCCGCTCCCCCATCCGGCCCCACTGGGCTGTGATGTTCTGAGATGGAGCCAGGCTCTTTCCTACCACCTGCTCCTCCACCTGGGCACCTGGTTGCCTCCCCCTCCCCCAGCCCCGTGAGGCAGTGATTTATCTGCTGTACGGTTCCAGCTGCATACCAGAGCCCGGGCCTGTAGCATCACGCCCGGGAGGGCCAAGCCCCGGCCTCACTCCCGTCATGGGCTCTGCGAGAGAGGGGCGAGGCGAGGCTGGGTCGGGGATGCCACGGCGGGAATGGGCAGAGACGTTCTAGCAAGTCTCTCTTCCCATAGATACCAAGTTTTTCCGCCCCTTCCCCCCAACAACACACATACACCATAGGGGGGCCTCCTGGATTGACAGCACGGGGGCATGGCAGCAGGGACAGGGGCGAAGCCCACCACCCCCCGTTTCACGGGTGAGGAAACCGAGGGAGGATGAGGCAGCCATGGCGAAGGTGGAACTCGATCCCAGATCACATGCCTGCCAGGCCAGGGCTTGGGAATGAAGACCCGGGACAGCTATTGTCTCGGCCAGGCCCATGCAGCCAGGAAGGGCCCTGCCCCAGGTTTCGCGATGCCCGATTATATTAATCTCGCTTTTTTCCCCCCGCCAAAGATCTGGCTCATGCTCGGCTCCAGGAGAATGAAGGCAGCTTAACGAGGCACTTAGTAAATGCCAACCCTTTGCCAGGTGCTGAGCGGGCATTTTACATATAATGCTTAATCCTCACAACAGCCCTATAAAGAAGGTGTTGTCCCCATTAGACAGCGGAGATTGAGGCTTGGTGGGGCTCATGGTCCCAGAGCTGACAGTGGGTGTTGCTGGGTCCAAGTCTGCAGGCTCTCGAGTGTCCCCAGCGTCCCTCAGGGCAGTGAAGGCATTTTCACGAGGCACCCTGTCCCCAGCCAGCACCCAGACCTGGGTGCTGTGGCGAGTGGCAGAGGTATGACCTCAAGGGTGCTTGCAAGATGGGATGGGGTAGGGTGGGGGACCCAAGGTCACTGCCGTGTCCCCCCCCGCCTTCCTGGGATCATTCCATCCCTCAGCCGGGGGTAGGCACCGGGACACCCCCTCCAACGCCACGAGAAGCTCGACCCAGAGGGGGCAGCCACTGGCCCAGACTCGTGGCAGGTCCTGGGAACTGCCTTCTGCCTATTCCAGCAACTCCCAGCCCAGGGCCCAGGGCCCTTGCCTGTCGGGGTGGGGAACTATCTGATAACATAATCTGAGGTGTTGGCTCCTGCCTTCTCTAGAACCTTCCTACCCAACAGGTGTTTGCCTCTTAATTGAGAGTTTTAGGGGCATCTCTCCCTCCCCAGGACCCACTGAGTGTTGCCTGTCATTATCCTTCTGTGATAGGTGAGGAAACCGAGGCTCGGGGTGGTTGGGGCCTGGGAGGGTCACGCAAGAGGTCCCTGGTACAGCTGGGCCTGGATGGGTTTCCATCCCTGCTTTGGGGGGCCTGTTCCCAAACCCTGGGGCCTGCAGAGATACAGCCCACCCAGACCCCCACGGGCCTGCCCTCTGGAGACCCTAGCTCACCTGCCTAGCTTGGGTGCCCCCCCCACCCCATGCTTAATGACCTTGGACTGCAGTTCCTTCACCTGTGAAAAGGGGATGGGGAACCTGAGCCCTGGGTGACACTAAAGCCTCTGAAGATGTTCGGTGAGGGGCGGGGCCGCCCCTCCAGTTAGGACGAGCAGTGGGGCAGGTCGGGTCAGGCACTGGGGGAGGTTTACACCAACCACCTTCATGGGGTCTGAATGACCCCTGGGCTGAGGGACCTCCCAGGCCAAGTGCAGTGGGGCACGGTAGGAAAACAGACTTCAGCATCACAGGGACCCAGGGCAGAGCCCTAGCAATGCCACTATCTACCCATGGCCCCCCGAGATGGTCTTGTTGCCTCTCTGACCCTCTGTGTGTTCTCCTCAGTGCCACGGTGATGCTAACACCTGCTTCATAAAGTTGTGGTGAGATTAAAATGGGAAAAAAAAGGAAGGGGGTGTATATAAGGCATGCTTGTGGTGTCTGGTGCATAACTGGGGTCCTATCAAGGCCAGTTCTCGTCCCTCTTCCCCTCTCTTTCCATTCTTACCCCTCTCCCAAGAGCCTCTCTGGGAGTAGTCTGGATTGAGCAGTGGTGAGCTCCCCGTCCCAGGAGGAGTTCAAGCAAGAGCTTGGTGGAATGCAGTCTACAGGACCTCGGCATCAGGGGCCCTTGGCCCTGCCCCACAGTGAGACCTTTCTGGGCCTGTCTTCCTGGGGGATTAGGATTCTCAGTTGCTCCTGGGCACTGAAAGAACTGAGATTCTTAAGGCTCCTGTGTCTATGGCTCTGAGATTTTCCAGTTGGAGAAAGCTCCCCTTGGGCCCTTCTCTGACTGCGGGATCGTCTTCTGGGCTGGGTCCAGCGTGTTCAGGCCTGGAAGCCTGGAGGATTCCAAGGCCCCTTGGGGTGTATGAGAGGAGCGAGCCTTGTGTCCTTTTACATCTTCCTCTTGGTGCAGCCCTGGTTACCTGATGGTCTCCATGCCCTGCCTGCTTCTTGTCTCTGCAGCATTCCTGAGTGACCTCTCTGGGGGAGGCTGGAGCTCAGGCAGGGCCCTTACACTGGCTGCGGCTCTCCTGGTTCGACAACTCTGGGCGTTACTGGTAGCTCCTTGACTCGGCCGCTGCAGCCACTGGGCCTTTGGGAAGCATGAGCCTCTTTTAATTGTCCTTAATGAGGCTTCTGTCTTAATAGTCCAGAGGGTGGGGCAGGCTTTCACAGAGCTGACAAACATCAGAGGGGAAAGGGACCCTAGAGCTTACCTGATCCAGGGAAACTGAGGCCTCAAGTGGGGAAACGAGCTGCTTTAGGCAACCCAGGGAATGAGTGGTCCAGGGACAGTTGCCTTCCGTGCAGGGCTGGCAGTCGGGTGTTTGTTTCAGGGTCCAAGGTGGGGTCTGGGAGGTGGCGGGTAGAGTCCTAGCTGGGAATGTCCACAAGACCCCCATGCCTGGGAGAGGAGCCTGGGAACAGGAGCCTCTGACCTTGGGATGGTGCCCCCTCCCCCACACCCCTCTTTCATCTCCGGAAAAGGCCACATGGGTGTTGGCAGGGTGGCTCGCACTCTGGCTTGGGTCAGCGTCCACTGCCAGGTATACAGACTCCCGCCCCGTCTCTCCCGGGAGGGTAAGACAAGGCGGTTCCCTAAATTGCTCAGGGATGGGCCCTGGGAGCAGAGGATGGGTGGACTGGTTTGGACAGTGCCAGGAGCTGACAGGGAGCACTGCCCACCGTGGTGACAGCCCCCAGTGCCTGCTGCAGGGGATGCCAGGAGGCCTTCCTGACTCCGGGGAGCCTCCCCAGGCCTCACTAATCCTGCCGGCACCACCGGTTATGAGCATAGGAAGATGGAGGCATCTAGAGGGGTCCCAGTCCTGTTCTGGGAGTCGGGCATGAAAGTAGCTCTTTCTGTCTCTGTTTCATAGTCCTGCACACCCAGGAAGGGAAGGGGAGGGCCTGAGCCTGGGAATCAGGCAGTTCCTCTGCCTCGACCCTGCAGGGGGCTAATGTCTGCAGGAGCCTAGGTTTCTCCATCTACAGAAGGGGGTGGTAATAACCTTAGCAGAAGACTACTGGGGATGAATTCTCTCAGCTCTCATATGTCTGAAAAATCCCTATCTCGTTCTTGGTCTTGAGAGATATTTTCACTGGGTATAAAATTCTAGATTGACAGTTTTTTCCGTTCAGGATTTTAAAGATGTGGCTCCATCCTCTGGCTTGCGTTGTTTCTGTTGAGGAGTCTGCTTATCTCTGTTCTTCTGTATGTACCATGCTTTTTTCCCCTCTTAGGAAGTTTCAGAGATTCTTATTTTCTCTTTATTGCTGGTTTTCAGCGATTTGATTCTTTTTTTTTTTTTTTTAGGTATTGAGGCTAGGGATTGAACCAGGACCTCATATGTGGGAAGCCAGTGCTCAATCACTGAGCCACATGGGCTCCCCTGAGTTGTTTTTTTTCTTTGTTTGCTTGTTTTTGTTTTGTTTTTTTTTTGTTTTTAGGAGGCACCAGGGACCAAACCCAGGACCTCCCATGTGGGAGAGGCACTCAATAGCTTGAGCCACATCTGCTTCAATGATTTGATTTTAATGTGCCTCAGTGTAGTTTTCTTCATGCCTCCCTTGCTTAGAATTCATTGAACTTCTTGGCCTTGTGGATTTATAGTTTTCATCAGATGTGGGAATGTTTTGACCGCTATTTTTCCAGATGTTTTTTTGTCCCACTGAGACTGCAATGACACGATTATTAGACCACTTGAAGCTGACCCATGGTTCATGGAGGCTCTGATTGTGTTTTTTAGTTTGTTTTTCTCTGTTTCATTTTGGATGGCTTCTGTTGATATATTTTCAAGTTCATTAATCTTTTCTTCTACGCTGTCTAATCTGCTTTTGATTCCGTTTGGTGTATTTTTCATCTTGAACATATTTTTTTACATCTTGGAATTCAATTTGGGTCCTTTTAAAAATATCTACTTTATTTATTTTTGAAGATTTATTTTATTTATTTTTTCTCACCCCCTCGTTGTTTGCACTTGCTGTGTCTGTTTATCTTCCTTGTTTCTTTAGGAGGCACCGGGAATCAAACCCAGGACCTCTGATATGGGAGAAAGGTGCCTAATCGCTTGAGCCACCTCTGTTTCCTGCTTTGTTGTGTCTCTCATTGTGTTTTTCTTCTTGTGTCTCTTGTTGCGTCATCTTGTTGCATCAGCTTGCCGCACCTGCCCGTCGCGTCAGCTCGCTGTCTTGCTCGTCCTCTTTAGGAGGCACTGGCAACCTCCTCTCCCTGCTTTGTTGTGTCTCTCATTATGTTTTTCTTCTTGTGTCTCTTTTTGCATCAGTTTGCTGCACCTGCCAGCTCACTGTCTTCTTTAGGAGGCACCGGGAACTGAACCAGAGACTCCTGTGGTAGGCAGGAGCTCAATCACTTGAGCCACATCTGCTTCCCAATATATACTTTATATATAACATTTTGAACATATGGGATGCAGTTATAACTGTTTCCACATCTTTGTGTGCCGATTCTAACGTCTGGGTCAGACGGTTTTGGGTTTGTTTTGTTGTTTTGATTGTTTTTTTTCCTGTTTCTTTGTAAGCTGGGTAATTTTTGACTGGATGTCAGACATGGTGGATTTTATGTTGTGGGATGCTGGAGCTTTTTAAAATATTATTCCTTTAAATACTTGGGAGCTTTGTTTTGGGATGCAGTTAAATTACTTGGAAACAATTTAATGCTTTTGAGGCTTGCTCTTAGACTTTATTAGGCAAGATCAGAGTAGACTTTAGTCTAGGGTAGAGATTGGCAAACTCTGGTCTACAGGCCAAATCTGGCTCACGGCCTACTTTTGTAAATAAAATTTAATTGGAACTCATATATATGCATTTGTTTGCATATTGTCTGCCGGCAATGTGTCAGAGCCCACGTGGCCTAAAATATTTCCTCTCTGGCCCTTTACAGAAGAAGTTTGCCAATTCCTGATCTAGAGCTTCTTTGCCCCACTGCTGAGGCACAACCCTTCTGAGGATTCTACCTGTGCCCCATGTTTAGGAAGTGTTTCCGCTCTGGCTGGTGGGGATGTAAACTGTTTATTCCTGGCCCCATGTGGGTTCCGGCAATTTTCCCACCTGTTCCTTCCCAGGTGCAGGTGCTGATTGGTAGTCAGCTCAAGACTTGGGGTACCTTTTGGGGAGCCCTGGAGTTCTCTCTCTGCAGTTTTTCCTCTCCAGTACTCTGTCCTGCAGTCTCTGGCTGCCAAACTCTGATCCCCTCTCCTTCCGGGGCTCACCTTGTGTGTTTCACGGGACGAAGCTGCCCGTTATCCATCGCCTGAAAACCGTTTCCTCATTCGTTCGGTTTAGGGTAGTCAGTCCAGCCTCTGTTCCTCTGTCACTGCTGGAAGAGGCAGGTGAATCTGAGGCCTTTCGGTGGCCATGGTCCCAGCATTTAAGAGTGTTTGCATCATCTTCTGGGTTCCCTGTGTCGGTTCTACCTTCCTGCCAGCCTCCCAGCACCGGCTCGGGGAAAAGCAGTAAATGGGTGGGGTGCTGCTGCCTGGCCTTTCTACCTCAGACGGTGGCTGTAGGTCCTGTGGACTAGGGCTAGGGTTGGTGGGACGAGGAGGGGGAGAAATGGTGGCTGCCGCCTCCTGAGCGCCTGTTCTCCCAGGTACGCTCAAGCTGCTGTGCTTGTACTTTACATGTGTGAATCCCATTAATTCTGGAGGCAGAGTCTTATTCTTATCCCCGTGGGGAAACTGAGGCACTCGCCCAAGGCAGGGTGACTTGCCAGAAGTCACACAGCTCTCCGGGGCCTGTTAAGTGGGAGGCAGGTGGAACCTTATAAAGGGTTTGTCACTTGCCAGTGGCCGGAGTTCCAGGTGGGAAGCTCCCCACCTGCCCCGGCCATCAGGGAGACGGTGGGCCACTCGATGGGGCATCTCTAGGAACGAAGAGGTGACATCTTTATCACCCAGACGTAAGGGTCAGAGCTATGATGCAGAGGAGCCCGGGGACAACGTTTGGGTTTTGAAGGATGAATGAGAATTGTCCGAATAGAGGGAAAAAAGGCAGGTCAGGCCATCAGGGAGCATGGCCTCTGCGGAGACTGTGGTGGCTTGAGGCAGGGCCCTGGAGGAGGGGCAGTGCTGCAGAGGCTGGGCTGTTGTGGCGCGGGTCCTGTTTCCCACAGGCCAGGGGTCTTCTAGCCGGGTTCAGAACCAGCCCAGGCCCATCTCCCCCCTGCACCTCCTCCCCTGGCCACTGCCACCGAGACCTGCGCTACTTGCTCACCCTCTAAGTATGTTTCTGGTTGGTGGGTGGATTCTGTGGTCACAGGAAGGCTGGAAAACAACTGTTGTGGGTGCTGGGGAGCCGCGGGCAGGGTGTCTGCAGCTGGCGAGGCGGGGAGCCTGTGGTAATGGTGCCAGAGGGAGGTGGGGCTGGTGGCAGCCGGGAGCTCCCTCACCGGCCGCAGGCATGGCGTGGAGCTCTGGCCGGTCCAGACAGGCCGTGCTGAGCTCCTGGGCAGGGCACCTCCCTCAATGGGAACATCAGAGCAGGAGAGGCCCTTGGACGTTGCATTTACAAATGGGGAAACTGAGGCCCGGAGAAGGGATGCAGCTCACCCAGGTCCCAGCCTAGAGCCAAGAACTCCAACTTCTGTGTCCATTCTTAGGGGGCCCCAGACTGCTGCTGGGGCCAAGGGATGCCCACTCTGGATGGTGCCCTGCCACCCTCCGTGACCCAGTGCCAGCAGCAATTTTTGCAGGGCTGGAGGTGGGGTCTGCAGAGGAGTGGGGGACGAAGCATGCTCCTTTGGGGCACAGATGCTGCCTCCCCTGCCTGCGCCTCCCTGGTGGCCCAGGACCCTGTACCCATTATCCTCCCTTCTCTGTGGTCTGCAGTCTCTACAGTCTCGTGGGGGTACTTGTCCACCTCTTGCCCCATCCCCAGGATATTACGGGGATTCTGAACCCACCAGGAGGTTGAGGGGTAGATGGGGATGGCAAGGCCAGAACAGCAGCCCAGCCCAATGGAGAGAGGTGGGAGATTCGAAACCCAGGCAGGGGGCAGAACTGGGAGCACCTCCTTATCTGTGGGGTTGGAGAGGGGGTGGCCTTGGGGAGAAAAGAGATATGAAGGCCCAGCCCAGGGGGTGGGGGGCCATTCAGGAGGTGGGAGCACATTTCGGGGGGTGGTCCCTATGGCACACTCTCCCAGGAAAGACATGCAGGGGGCCTTGGGTCCAAGGAGGCAGAAAAAGGTCGGGGCTGGGCGTGGGGGTGGGGAGTGCTCACCCTCCACTCCCTTGTGGCCAGTTAGGGCGCCGGTCCTCAGGCTGACCCCTCGTCCCTACCCGTGATCCCTGTCTCCGGCCTGATCCACCCCAGCCTGACCCCTTCTGCCCTTTGCCCTTGCTCATCTCCCTCCCAGGCTCACCCCTCACACCCCATCTGCTGATTGGGGCCAGGAACGAGGATGGTTGTCATGGAGATTACAGCTTTTGCCTGGCCCGGGACTTCCGCGGGGCGCGCGTGGGGCCAGCTCAGGTGCGTCCTTCAAGATGTTTGAGCTGGATAGAACCATAGCGTGAGCCTGGCTAACACCCCATTTGGCAGATGGGGAAACTGAGGCCGGGAGACCTTGCTTCCTAGGGTTGCTTCCGGGTGTCTGCTCCCGTTCTCAGTGGATAAAAAATCTCTCCCAGGCCTCCCTGAGGCCAGGCCCGTGCTGGGCCAGATGGGGTACCTGCCCTGGACGCGTTCACCCTGCTGCCAGCACCCAAGCGTGTCATTAGGCAAAAGGCGGTGACTCTCTCTGAGCCTCAGTTTCCTCAACCGTCAAACGGGAATAACAGCTGCTGCCTGGCAGTGAGCTTGTGCGGCCTGAGCGAGGTAACGGTCGACCCAGCACGGGTTGAGCTCGCCCTGTCAGCAGCAGAAGGAGCCTGGGGTGGGGCCTCCAAGAAGCTTGGGTTCCCATCTTGAGTCATTGATTTTCTGGTCTCAGCTTTCCCGTTTGCAAAACGGGGAAGGGGACAACAGAACTCAGGGACGTCCCCAAGAAACCTCTGTGGCTCTTGACTGGGGGTGCCTGCCTGGGGAACGCCAAGCTCTCCCAGCCCAGTGCAGGCAGGCCCCAACCCGTCTAATCTGACAACAAATGACCCTGCGATGGGGACAACATGGGCAGCAGCACAAACGGCACGGGTCCTGCTGGAGCACTCCCCCCAGCCCAGGCCTGGGGCAAGTCCCCGTCCACCGGGGTGTGCAAGGCCCGGGCGACATGCATGTGACGGACCCCCAGGTGCCACATGAAGTTATCTGCCCACCCAGGAACGGCGGATGCTGGGGGATCCCGGCACATGGTGGTGTTGGGGCCGGTGCTCCAGGGGATGGACGTCCTTGCCCCTCCCCTGCCCCCAGCCCCGGAAGTGGCAAAACCCCAGGCTCGTTATCTACCCCCAGCTCCAACATTATGCAGATCGTGGATTCTAATGGCTGCTTCTCTCTTCTCATCCACTGCCACCCCTTGAATATCTCCTGGTACGCAGAGCTCACTCCCTCTCAAGGCTACTGCCTTGACGCCAGGCAAATCTGGGGGTCTGAAAGCCTTTCCTCACCTGGGCCAGACCTCTGTCATCCCTTGCCGCCCCCTCCCCGGTGGGTCCTGGCCCCATGCTGAGCCCCTGCCTAGAGGATGCCAGCTCCCTCTGCCCAAAGATGGCCCTTCAGAGACTCCAAGACAGCGAGCGGCTGTCAGTCCAGAGGACAGAGGGCCTCCAGGGAAGCCTGGCTGGTCCCACACCTCCGCTTGCTGGGGGGACAGGCCCTCAGGACACAACGTCCCAGGGTGGGTCCACGCCCTGCCCCCTTCCAGCCTGGCTGAGCCTCAGTTTATCCAGCTGCAAATTGGGCTGTGACCACCACGGTACCTATGGGAGATTCGGAGGAGCTGGTGTTGGGGAAACACCCTGTCAATACATTGATATTGATACAGTAACAGTTGATAGCATTGGGGGAGAAGGCAGCGAGGGGCATCCCGGAGCCCTCCCCCACTTAGTGTTGGGGTCCTGCCCAGGGATTCCTGTGTCTAGGTGTGCTCAAGTCCCCTGGGAGATGAGTGAGGCCATCCCTGTTGCACAGATGAGAACACAGGGCACAGCTTGTGGGGGCAGGGGTGGATGGAGACACCCCCCCCTCCGTCCTCAGCACAGGGGGTTTGGCCTGGTGAGCTCGCCATGGGGTGTGCAGGCACGACCCCAGCAGGCTCCAGGATCCCAGTGATGGGAACCCTGCCAGGCTGCCTTCATTGAGGGAGGGGGCACAAGAGGGAGAGGATGTGTGGCTCCTGCCGGGCCGCCCAGCCCAGGGGCTGGTTGATTCTAGCCGACTGTCCCCAGCCAGCTGCATGGCCTAGGGCACATCGTGGCCTCTCTGCACAAGGCCTTGAGAATCAGACCCAGGACCCAGGGTAGGACATGGGAGGGGCGCCAGCCTACGAAAAGTAGCAGTGATCAGGCGGCCCGGTAGGACAGGGAGGAGAGGGGGTGACAGAGAGAGATCAGGGGCTGGGGGGCAGGGCCTGACAGTCTCTGAGCCCCTCCCAGGCCCCAGCCCCTGGCAGATGGCCCCCCGTGGCAGTCCCTGCTTGTCTAGGCTGACGAGGCCTCACCTCTGTGCTTTCCCTCCCGCTGTCCCCTGCCTGCCACGCCTGGGCCTGCTCACTCCCCAGGCTGGGGAAGCCGGCGTGGGCAGCTGGACTGTAGGGCTGGCCCGAGCCACGTCAAAGAGGCTCGCGCTCACCTTCTGTGAGCTGTGACAGGTGCCCTCAGGTGGCAGGAAGGGCATGTGATATGAGCTCTGTCCACGCAGGTGCCAAAGTCCACACTGCATGGGATGTGCCTGTGTCCTGGCTGGTGACTCTCCCACCCCACCCCAGTTCACCTCGGCGTCCTGGGGCTGCCGGGAGGAGGCTGTACTGTGGCCTCAGGAAGGCTCCCAGGAATGAATCAAAACAGAGGTCCCTGGGCTGAGCCAGAACTGAGGCCCCTGCATCCCTCAGAGCCGGCCCTTGGGCACCCTGGCACTGGCACGGAGGGGGGCAGCCCTGGGGACCAGCCGGGGTGGGGACTCAGAACACAGAAGCCTTCCCAGCCCCAAGACCTTCAGAACAAGCCTTTCCCAGGCTTCTTTTAAACCCAGCTCCCGCCTGACCCCGACTTGTCCTTCCCTCTCCACCTTTCCCACCTGCCAGATTAGCTGAGCTTTTGTTTTCTGTAGTTTTGTGTTACGGAAATGACAGGTGTGTCAGATATGTGTGCCACCGTTCCCTGCTGCACCTGGGAGAGTCTGGTACGGCCACTGATCGAGAATTCCCATGTCTTAAGTGTCGCGTCCTAGAGCTGGATGTCAGAGAGGCTCCCTGGAGGAAGTGGCTGTCTCTGGCTTCCCAGTCCCAGCCCTGAGGCTGCCGGGGTACCGGGCTAGCGCGTGGGCACCTCAGCAAGGTTGGTGGGCGTGGGAGGTACGTGCATCCTGCCTGCTGAGCTGTCTGACAGCCCCTGCGCTTCCCCCTGCTCCCAGGTGATAGCTGTGGTCATGGACATGTTCACGGACGTGGACATCTTCAAGGACCTGCTGGATGCTGGCTTCAAGAGGAAGGTGGCTGTGTACATCATCGTGGATGAGAGTAATGTCAAGTACTTCCTGCACATGTGCGAGCGGGCTCGCATGCACCTGGGGCACCTCAAGGTGAGCTGGCACCTACCTGCGCGGGTGGCGGGGAGGCACAGGTTGTTAAGCCATTCAGCAAACACTTGGAGTACCTGCCTTCTCTGGACAGAGCCCTGGGCTGGGCACCCTGAGTTAAATGATCCTAGGGCCTCCTGCCAAGTGGTTGAACACTCTGAAGGACAGGATGCTCACCACTTCCCATGGCCAGAGACCAGAGAAGTAGGATCAGGTGCTGGCCCCCATGCCAGGTCACTTCCAAGTGGGTTATCTGTCTTTGCTTGCACACCTCCAGTGACAGAGGGCTCACCACCTCCTCAGGCAGCCACACCATCTCTGGACTCCCAGGAGGTCCTTTCTTGGGTTAAGTAGAATCCATCTCCTTCTCGGGTCCATGCTCTGGTATTAGAATCGGGCTCAGGCACAAGAAGTGCCTGCGGGCTGAGGTCAGGGCAGGTGTCTTTGGTGGCTGTAGAGTTGAAATGGATTTGGAGAGCAAGAGTGGAGTGGGAAGGGCCTTTGGGGGGGAGGCACAGTGGGAGCAGGGGGGCGGGGGTCGGCCTCGGTTCTTATCGCTGCTTTGCTGTGTCTCTCTGAGCATGCCACCTCCCCTCTGCGCTCTAGGATCCCATGGCTCAGATAGGAGCGGCTGGGTAAGAACTAAGACACCCCTGCGTTTGGTGCCTCAGTTGGGGGCTGGCGGAGCCTTCCTTCCACCCAGCCATCACTTGGCACCCCCTGTGTGCATGGCTTGTCCTCCCAGGGAGTGTGCGTCTGTTTATATAGGGTCAGCCTGTACGTCTGTAGGACTGGACAGGTGCCCGGCCCCGTTCCGGCGCTTGACGTGGGCTGATTTAATCCTGGCAAAAGCCCAGGGGGAGAGGGGCAGTCGTTCCCATTTTACAGACGGGGAGAGGGAGGCACTCGCCAGGGAGGCCACAGATGGTGAAAGACACGGGGGTGGGGACCGGCGCGGGAGCCCTCCGACCTCTGGCCTGTGATCCCAGGAGCAGGGAGATGCTGGCTGGTTCACGAGGGCTGGGCCCCCACCCTATAATTTGTGGGCCTTCGTCTGGTGTGCTCTCACCCCCGTCTCAGGTGGGGTCCTTTCAAGTGGCCGTGAGCTCAGGGCGTCTGCCTCCCTGGCTCCGGGACATTTTGTTCTATGGTCTCCCTGATGTGCTGACCCCCGAGCCCCCCGCCCCCTCCCCACCTTCCCACCACCATGTCATTAGCCTTGGGGATAGAGGAGGGTCCAGGGTGCGTACAGCATCTCTCAGTGGCGTGACCGCGGAGGCCTGGGCACTGTGGGTGGCAGATCAGAGACCCTCCCCCACAGCCCCGCCACTTGGGAGAACCCTCTGCTCCTGCGTGCCCACCCCCGCCCTGCTGGGGGCTCCACACACCAGTTCCCACATTCACGCCTCCGTAGGCAGATGAAGTGGGATTTTAACTCAGCACCTGCCCCCCGCTGTGGGAGGCCCCTCGCGACAGGGAAGTCCTGCTGCTCCTCTCCTTGGCATCTTTCAAGCTCCCAGGAAGAGGGAAGCGGGGTTGGGGCTGAGGACACGGCCCTGGCTGTGCAGCCCTCTCCCCCCGCCTGGCCCTGCCCAGCCTCAACTTTGTGGGGGGTGTAGAGGACCAGAGCTGGAGGGGGGCCTTGAGGCTATTTAGACAAGGCTTTGAAGGGACAGATAGGGAAACTGAAGCCAGAGGCGGCCAGGACTTGCCCACAGGCGTTCTGCACCTAAAGGAATCGACAGGTACCAGGAGGGCACGGAGCCTCGGCGCCCGTCATCCCTGGGCAGGGGCTGCCCATGCTGCGGGGACGCTTCGGTCCTGCCCACACGTGCGCCCACCCTTGGTGCCAACCTGCTGTGCCGCCTGGGCACGTGCCACCTCCTCTCTGGGCCCCCAGCCCCTCGCTGCTGTAAGGCCTCGCAGCAGGGCTTGTGAAATGAAAGGAATCAGTGATTGTAAAACCACCCTGTAACTAGGAGCTATGTGGCTGCTGCTACCAAGATAACAACATTTCACTGCCTGTAACCCCCAAGGCTGATCTTGGCTGCCCTGAGGCAGCCTTACCCCGCCCCCTCTGCTCCCAGCCAGGCAGGGTGCGGCCAGGCAGGGTGCACGCCAGCACCTGCAGGGTGACGTCAGCAGCAACCCACTGGTGGGAGGTGGGATGCCTGTGGGAGGTGGGATGCTGTGACCCAGGCTTCCTCGTCCTCACCTGGGAGCCAGCCCCCTCCACAGCCCCGCAGGCCAGGTGTCACCTTGCCCCCTGGCTGGCCTGGCCCAGACCTGTGTGGAGGAAGCACTTCTTGTGCTGGGAATGCTGGGCCCTGCCCTGGGCCCGGCTCTGCACAGACCTGCTCTGGGACCCCGAGGGCCCAGGGGACAGCTGCACAGGGGGATATCCCCCTGCATTCTGGGTTGGGAATCAGTTTGGGGAGAGACACAGGGTCAGGCCTGAGGCCAGCCCCGCCCCGTGTGCTGTAACCTTGTGCACAGAGACTCCCTGACTCTGGGCCTCCACCTTCACATCTGTGAAATGGGACATCACAGTAGACTGCTGTGAGGGGAAAGGTGGCCGTGTGTGGGGAGGTGTTACTCGGTCGTGAATCCCTTCCGCCTCTTTCCTTTGGGCTGGGCACAGCCCTTGCCATGAGACCCTAGCTCTGGTCTGACTTTCTTACTCCTTGGTACCCCACTTTCAGGCAGCGCCCCCCAGCCTGCTCCTCCCCAGCTTTGAGCCCACATCCACATGTACTAGAAAGAGCTGCCTTACCGCGTGGGCCAGCCCCAGTGGGGAAAGGGGGGAGCACCAGGGTGAGGGACTCCCAGCCATGCCCAGCACCCCCCACCTGCTGGCTCAGCTGGCCCCTGGATCTGGGAGTGACCACCCCCATCCTACAGGGGGTGCAGTGCACAGGCTTTTGAGAGTGTGGTGCCAGGACGAGGGTCCACCCCCCATGCCCCGGGACCAGGCCACGTGTCTGATCCCCCTTCGGGGGTAATGCCGGGTGCTGAGGGTGTGCCCAGAGCTGGTGGGCCTCTGGGCTCACAGTGCAGGATGGCACAGGAGCTGATCTTAAAAAGCTCCTCGCTTTGTAAAGCTGGACTGGAAAAACCGGCAGCCACTTGGGCAAAGGCTGAACCCGCTGCTGATGAACAAGAAGCACCAGGCAGGGTGGCGGGGGGGAGGGCCCTCGGTGGGGATGTGAGCACCGGCCTCCAGTGCCTGGGGTGGATCCCCTGCGTGTCTGGCCTTCCCTGACCCTGGCCTGTGTCTGCAATGGAGGTGAGGTATGGGGTCTTGCCCCCCCTCCGGGACGAGTGGCAATGTCAGATTTTTGGTGGTCCTGACCAGGGGGAGGGGCTACTGGCGTCGAGTGGGTAGAGCCCAGGAAGGTTGTTCAACATACCTCTGTGCCCAGAATATCAGTGGTGCTGAGCTGAGGGACCCTAGCTTGGGGGACGAGCCAGGAGCCCCTCAGTCTGGGCCCTTGGGGTCAAAGGTGGTCACAGAGAGCTCCCTCAACCCTCAACCACAACAGCCTGTGGCAGGGGCTCTGGGCGGCACACTGGGGCCCAGTCCAGAGGTGACATGGCCTCACCCCCCAACACACCCGGACAGTTCTCATTTGCTCCCCCAGCTCAGGCCCGGTGGCTGGACATCTTTGGGCCTCCCCACCCCTCCCCAGGCCTGTGAGGTGCCCAGAGGGCAGGGGGAGTGGACAGTGAACTGGTGGGGCCTCCCCTCCCTGAACCGCCCCTGGCTGTCCAAAATGGCAGGTGGCCCGGCCGCCCTGGGGACATCTGTGCTGTTCCAGACGGACCCCCCCAACTGAAGGGCTTGGGCCCTGTTTACCCTGACATGCACGATCACACCCCTGTGGGGTGCCGGCACCTTCTGGGACCTTGCTTGCCTCATGGCTTCACGGCATGCTGTAAGCGTGAGGCTGGCTTCACAGATGGGAAACCTGGGGTGTGGAGTGGCCGGGGCTGGAGCCGGGGGTGACCGGAGCTCAAAAGGCACCCTCCGCCCGAGCTCCCCTCCTCCAGGGGCCTTGGGCTCCAGTCCTCACTGAGCCTGAGCTCATGAAGCCCCAGCTGGCCATCCTCCTTGTCCCCTCCCCAGAGCACCCTGACGTCCTTGCAGGGACCGATTGCTGCCCCCTTTGACATCTGCAGAGACCTGTGGTCTCTGAGGGACCAGGGACTGGCCCCTGGCTACCACTGGGCCAGCCCTGGGTCCCTCCAGCCCCATCTTCTCTGCACCCTGCTGGAGATGTCCCAGGAGCTCAGAGACAATGTGGCTTTGTGGATTCGCCACCTCTGCTCACCTGGGCCTGGACTCCAGAGACATTACCTCATCCGGGCCAGGCCCCAGGGGGTGGGCCCCACCCAGGAGTAAACAGACAGGGGGTGGGTTGAGAGCCCAGGCTGGGGGGGCGGTCCCTGCTTGCAAGCCCCTACCTGCCGCTGGATTTCGAGTCTGCCCTCCCCCCACCCAGTGTGCAGATGGGGAAACTGAGGCCCAGAGAGACCTCGCCACCCACTTCAAGTCACACAGCAGCTCTCATACGGGAGCTGAGTCCATCTGGCCTTCGAAGCTCCCAGATGAGGTTTGGGATGTGTGGGGACAGACACTGCCGAAAGGGGTATTGACTTCGGCACGCCGAGCGTGCCGCCAGGAACCCGGGAGCCGGGCTGTGGTCGGGCAGGTGACTCAGAATGGCTGCTTACCTCCTCCCGGGGCCTTGTCCCAGCCTCTCAGTCCCTGAACGTGCCCTGTGTTGGGTACAAAGTCACGAGCACTAATTGCCCTGGGCCTTGGCCAGCTTCCTGCTGAGCTGGCGCCGCGCGCACAGGCAGCGGCCTGCGAGAGGCGAGCCCGGGGAGCCTTATCCTGGCTCCTGCGCCAGGCGCCGGGGCTGGGCAGCCGTCCCTGTGTTGCCAGCAGAGCGTTTGCAGGAAGCTAGGCGTGCAGCTCACAGGGCCTGCCTGGGGAACCACAGGCCCGTGCCCGTCTGGGCACTGCCTTGGGGCTGCCCTGAGCCGGCGGGGCCAGGGACCCTGACACAGAGAGGGCGGCAGAAACCCTGTTCCCGCATTCACACATTTTCCGTGCTGGATGTCAGAAAGTTCTGTGAGATGCCGCTTCGACCCCGTCTCTCTCCTCCTCCCAGGCCTCACCCGGGACCCCCACCGGCCATAGGGTCTTTGGTTAGCATCCCATCTGGAGCTCCATCGCTCACCCTCCTCCTTAGCCAATCCAAAGTCCCTGTATTCACCCAGCATCTCCTCCCCTCCGCCAGGACCACCTCCCCCATCCCCACATCTCTCACAGTGGCCTGGGGGTCGTCTCTTCCTGAGAGCCTCCCCCGACCCCAAACCCATGGCTACTGCTATAAGAGCCTGCATTCCGGGTTGTTTTTGTTCACCTGCCTGCCTCCCGGGTCTCCTCAAGGTGGGGTGCTTGTCACCATTATCTCTGTGGGCAGCTGGGGGCCACAGAGTTGGTGAATGGATAGGAAGTAAGCCAGGACCAGTGAGCAGACGAGGGTTACAGAAGAGTAAATCAGGGAAGCGGATGTGGCTCAAGCAGCTGGACACATGCCTGCCACACAGGAGGTCCCAGGTTCAGTTCCCGGTGCCTCCTAAAGAAGATGAGCAAGACAGCCAGCTGGCACGACGGGCAGGCGTGGCGAGCTGACGCAACAAGATGTCGCAGTGAGATGACGCAACCAAGAGACACAGCGAAGAAACACAGTGAGAGACAACAAACCCGTAGCTGAGGTGGCTCAAGCAATTAGGCGCCTCCTTCCCACATGGGAGGCCCCGTGTTCCGTTCCCTGTGCTTCCTAAAAATGATGAGCAGATAGCGAGCTCAATGAGGGCCGGGGAGAAATAAATAAAAATAAATAAATCCTAAAAAAAAAAAAAAGTAAATCACAGGTCGGGCCAGCAGAACACGGAGGGCCGGGTGCCCAGGGATGGCCCAGAGCCCCTCGGAGGGGAGTGAGGCTCCCGTCCTGGGGGGCATGCAAACAGACGGGTCAGGGTGCTGTCAAGAGGAGTCTTGTCCTGGGCCAGAATCACTGGGGCTTGTGCTAAAAAGAGACATTCCCAGGCCTGACCTCAGGCTGCCCAAGTCAGAGTCTCCAGTTGGCACCCAAGAACCTGTGTTTCTGGCACCCCCTCCTGGTGATGCCCCACATTTCCACATTGGGACCTCAGCCGCCCCCTCGATTCTGTGGTCTCAGCAAGGCTCCCTCTGCCCTGCTGGGGTCTCACTGGCTTTTCACACTTGCCCCCCTCCCCCAGAAGCAGGGGTGTCCTGTTGAGGTGGAGGGGGCTAGCCCCTGGAGCACCTGTCTTGTGGACCCCCCACCCAAAGGACCTGACAGTGGGATGGGGTGTCCCTTATGTGGCCAGATTCTGGGAAGGGCCGAGCCCTGGCTGTCTGCCCCCCCCTCCCCCCGCTGCCTAGACGTGCCACCACGGGGACCCCACGCTGCCCAGCCCCCAAGGAACCCCAGAACGTGTCTTCATTGCTCTCCTGTCTGTGACCCTCCAGCAGCCCCCATGGTGGGCCCTCCTGACCCTGGGCATAATTTGCCACCCTCCGCGTGGCTGATGCGTTGATGGCTCAACTCTGTCCTCCTCATCTCCCCTTCTCCCCCCAACCCAGAATCTACGCGTGCGGAGCAGCGGGGGAACGGAGTTCTTCACCCGGTCAGCGACCAAGTTCAGGGGCGCCCTGGCCCAGAAGTTCATGTTCGTGGACGGAGACCGCGCCGTGTGCGGCTCCTACAGGTGACGCTCAGCTTTCTGGGGGAGTCGGGGGAGAAACACCAGGTTCCCAGCTGCTTTTCACCCTTGACCCTGACTTAGGACACCCTGGTTATTCTGGTTCATTGGACCCCAGACTCCTGAGCTGCGCATGGGGCCAGGGCACACCCACGTGTCCGCCAGCCTCGGAAGTGGGCCCCGGAGGGCTTTTGTCCACGTGTATACTTTGGCTCTGTCTCCCGGCCTGGGCCAGGGCAGGCTGCATCCTTCCGAGTCCAGGGGGTGGTTGCCCGGAGAGCCGTCCTTGGGAACGGGGGCATGGAGGGGACCTGGTATCCCAGGTTTCCTGAGGATGCCTTCCCTGAGGCTGCTCTGGGGAGCTAGTGGAGTGGGACCCTCATGCTCTAGAGGGGGCGCAGGGAGGCTGGGGGCTGCCCACTCCCTGTCACACGGGAGGTTGGTGGTCACAGGGACTGACAGCGGCCAGCCCCACCCCAGGTGATTCAGGTGCTTCCTGGATGGATGCCCGTCCCAGCCCTAGGGGAACGCGTTGACGTTCCAGAAGCTGAAGCTCAGGTAGATGGAGGATCCTGCTCGGGTCACAGATGGCAGATGACAAAGCTGGGTCCTAGACACGGACCCGACCCCAGAGCTCATGCCTCTGCCCCGGTCCACTTCTGCATGACCCCGGGGCCCCGAAGCCACTGTCGGTGCTGCATCCACTTGTGGGTCAGGGTGGGGACGGCTCCATCGAGGCGGGGCCTGGGGGTCCTGACCACGCAGCACCCCCCCTGTGTTGCAGCTTCACGTGGTCGGCCGCGAGGACGGACCGGAACGTCATCTCGGTGCTGTCCGGCCAGGTGGTGGAGATGTTTGACCGGCAGTTCCAGGAGCTGTACCTCATGTCCCACGGCGTCAGCCTCAAGGGTGTCCCCATGGAGAAGGAGCCAGAGCCCGAGCCCATCGTGCTGCCCTCTGTGGTCCCGCTGGCACCCTCGGGCACCACGGCCAAGAAGCTCGTCAATCCCAAGTACGCGCTGGTTAAGGCCAAGAGTGCCGACGAGCTCGCCAAGGCCTCCCCGGGGCAGCAGGAAGCCAAGAGGCCGCTGGGGCTGCAGGGCCCGGCGCTGGCCGAGAGGCCGGGGGACTTCCCCGAGCTGCCCCCGCCCCTCCACCCGGGGCTCTTGAACCTGGAGCGGGCCAACATGTTCGAGTACCTGCCCACATGGGTGGAGCCGGACCCCGAGCCCGGCAGCGACATCTTGGGCTACATCAACATCATTGACCCCCACATCTGGAATCCCCAGCCCTGCCAGATGAACCGCATCAAGATCCGCGACACCTCCCAGGCCGGGGACCAGTACCAGCCGTGGAGGCAGAGCCAGGGTGGTAGCCCCGCGCCGGGGCCCAGCACCCCTCAGGACGGCGTCCCCGCCGAGAATGGCCTCCCCGTGGCGGATCTCCACGCCCAGGAGGGCGGCGATACCAGCTGGGCCCCGGAGACCCCCAAAGAGCAGGTGGCTCAGAACGGGACAGATCCGGGCTGGACCCAGGATGGCTCCAATGGCCTCGGAACAGGGCTCCCCAATGGGCTCGACGGGGAGGAGGAGGAGGAGGAGGAGGACGACGACTACGTGACCCTCAGTGACCAGGACAGCCTCTCGGGCAGCTCTGGCGCCGGCCCCCGGCGGCCTTCGGGGGCCTCCTCTGTGTCAGACGAGTACTTCGAGGTGAGGGAGCGCACGGCCCCTCTCCGGAGGCGCCACTCGGAGCAGGTGGAGCAGGTGGCCAACGGGGCAGGCCAGCCCCCCCGCCGGCAGCTGAGTGCCCCCCACCTGAGCCGCGGGACCTTTGGGGGGCCCCTGGTCAGCTCCCCATGGGCCCAGAGTCGGAGGAGGCAAGAGGCAGAAGCGTCGAGGAGGGTGCATGCCCAGCAGGCCCCGGACAAGCAGGCCCAGGTAAGTTGGGGGGCTCCTGTACATGGGAAGCCCCTTCCCTGAAATCTCCCGAGAGCTCAGAACTGTTATCTCCCAGACTACAGCATCACCAGCTTGTCACAGATAAGGAAACTGACACCGGGAAGAGCAGGGAAATTACTGGGGGCCACCGTGGCAGGCTGTTCCCAACTTGGGGGACTCCCAGCACCCCGCTCCAGGAAGGCAACTTGGTTGTTCATCGGGTGCCAACATGCCTGGCATTAACGGCGTCTTAACATGGCCCTGCCCAGCAGACCTTACAGTCCGTAGTTCGTAGACGGGGAAACAGCAGCAGCACAGAGACACCGGTTCACACCTTGAAGGTCACACAGCAGTAAGGGGTAGAACAGGATGCACACCCAGGCCCATCTGGGTCTGGCACCAGGCCACCTCCAGGGCCATCCCTTTGACCGGGGTCCCCTTTTCGCCCCCTTGTCCCCTTCCCGGCTGGGTGGGAGCTGGCCCCGTCCTTCCCGCTGCAGCCTGCGTGCAGCCCCAGGCGCCATCCTACCTGGGTAGAGCGCGCGGCTGATCATGCCTGGCATGATCATTAGCACCATGGGAAGCATCTTGAGGTAGCTGGCGAGGATGGAGCCCGCTTTGGCGTGGTTCAGGTCGCGGGCAGACAGCGACCGCTGCACGATGACCTGGGCGGGCCAAGCGTGATGGGAAGTAAGTCGTAGCCCCGGGCCAGGCCCCACGTTCCCCCACACCCACCGGGAACACCTCCCCTTTGGCTTTAGCTGTCAACCCGTCGAGATCCCATGGGATTCCCACCGGCAGCAGCGCTCGGCCCTGGTTCCCTGAGCAACTCGGGCCACAGGACGCGTGCGTTCTCAGGGACTCGGTCTCCCCGTTTGTCGGCTGGGGAAGCTGTGGGTTTGGCAGGCCTGGGGAGGTACCAGCCCCCTCCCCTGGGATCTCCCAGTCCCCCACAGGGGTTCCTGGCATTTTCACGCACACGCCAGATGTTAGACAGATCTGGCTGGTGTCCCGGGTAGAGGTCGGGCCTTTGGAAAGCTGGCGATGGAGGTGGTGAGGCCGGAGGTCAACCCTAACTGGGCCTCAATTTCCAAATCTGCAGAATGGGAGGAGGGAAGGGTGGTTTGGCCAGGTGACACCGATTGCTCCCAACTCGGTGATGTTATGATTCTCCTTTAAAAAGACTTCCAGGAATGCCTTTATCGAGATGCCATACAGAGTCTACGCCCTTCGCCCATTTGAAACACACGCAGTTCTGTGGCTTTTAGGATATTCGCAGAGTTGCACAACCTGTAACTTTCCAACGTTATTTTTCTTTTGCTGTTCTGCAGTTTAGATTGCCACCCGCTGTTCGGAAGTAGGGATGAGCTGTGATGTTTAATTTGTTTTCTAAACGTGTTTAACAGGTTGCTGGTAGCATTTTATTAGTCCTGAGGTCCAGCCCTTGTTTAGAAGTGTCAGGGGAAACAGTGTCAGGTTTCCAGGGCAAGCTGGTTCCAGGCCTCCTTCTCCACCGGTTCCTGTGACCTGGACCACGTCCTTCCCTCTACCTGGGCCTCGGTTTCCCCATCTGGACAATGAGGGGGTCAGACGAGGTTTTCTCTAAAGACTCTTCCCATCAGACATCCTGTGGTGGCAAGTCTTGGTCCTCGCGGAGAGAAGCATTTCTCTAAAACCACAGGGCTTTCTGTTCTACAGTTTCCCTGATTCTGGCTTATGCTCTTTCGTCACACCCTGATGGAAGCCAGCTCTGGGAGGCAGGGGGGAATGGGACCCTCAGCCCATTCTGCAGATGCAGGGACCGAAGCCACAAGCCTGGCCGGAAGCGGCCAAGTCACCACCCTCCCCCCCACCCCCACCCCCCGGTGTCACAGGCACCGCCTTGCAATCGCCCGCCCACCACGGGTGTAAGGTCCCATCCTGCCCCTGCTCCATTCCTGAGGCAGCACTCACTCCCCAGACCCGGCCATTTCACTTCCCTGAGCATCTCTCCTCGTCTGTAACATGGGGCGCTACCACCGACGGGCAGGGATGCTGCAAGGACTAAATGAGGTTGTGGCCTCTGGTGCACGGGAGCTCCCTGGTCTCTCCCAGTGTAGACGGCCCAGCCATTTTAGGCTTTGGCATTTGGTACATGGGAGCTCCCTAGTCCCTGGTGTTGACGGCCCAGCTCATTGTGGCCTCTGGTGCATTTGAGCTCTCTGGTCTCTCCCAGTGTAGACAGCCCAGCCGTTTTAGGCTTTGGCCTTTAATGCATGGGAGTACCCTGGTCCCCAGTGTAGATGGCCCAGCCATGGCCCAGCTTGTCATGGCCTCTGGTGCACAGGAACTCCCTGGTCTCTCCCAGTATAGATGGCCCAGCCATTTTAGGTTTTGGCCTTTGGTGCATAGGAACTCTCTGATCCCCAGTATAGATGGTCCAGCCGTGGCCGGGCTTGTTGGGGCCTCTGGTGCAAGCGAGCTCCCTTTCTCGCTTCGTGTCAGGCTTGTCTTTGGGTGTGGCTTTCGGAGTCGGCCATGGTACAGTAGTGCTAGCTTGGGAGGATTTGTACCTTGGCCCCACCTTTTGGGAAATCACTGAACTGGCCTGGATTTTCAGTTTCCTCAGCTGTAAAATGGGGATAAGAGAATCTTCCTGATGGGTTAAATGGGATTCCGTGTGCCGTGCACTCAACATGGGGCCTGGCCTACAGTGGGAGCTTGAAAAGTTGGGATCATTATGATGCTTGAGAATGTGGCTACCGATGAAAATAGAAGAAAATGCATCTCAAGCCCCACGTCACCAGACAATGGAGTCATGCCTGTCTCAGCCAGAAGGAATGGAGGAGACATTCTGGTCTGTGTGCCCCCCACCTGACAGGGAAACTGAGGCCCAGGGAGGGGGAGGGGCAGGCCAAGGCAGGAACCCAGGCCAGGGGTCTGCCCACTGAGGCTTCTGTCTCGTTTTTAATTGGATTAGTTTGTTTCTGACTATGGAAGTGCCACCTACTTGTTGTAGGTAAGCGAGGAGATGTCGGAAAGTATAAGGAAGAAACGGTCACCCATCATCGCGCATCTTTTGGTCAGACTGTGAGCATCCTTGGCCGCGGAGCTGGCTGGAGTCAGACTCCGCGTGCCCCAAGAAGCCCCTGGTTGCTAACGAGGGTCCCGGTGGCGACAGGGGAATGAACGAGAGGCCCAGCCCAGAGCAAGGGGTGTTGGGGGTCCAGATGTCCTCCACATGGCACCCAGCCGAGTCCAGCGGGGTCATCCCAAGGGGCAGACGGCCAGCCAGGGTGGCAGACAGAGGTTGTGCCTCCTCCACCTCTTTGTGGCCAGGCAGTCTCAAGTCCTTCCACCTCCCTGAGGCTATTTCTTCCTCTATGCCAAGTTGCTGGGCACTCATTCAGCAAGGGTTTGCTTACCACCTAGGCCAGGCCGGGGTCACGGTGGGCAGCTGGGGGGCTGGTCATGGGCGAGAAAGCTGCCTGGAGGAGGTCACGAGACGTGGGGAGGGTTTCAGAAGGTGAAGAAAGTGGAGGACAGGTGAGCCAGAGGCCCCAACGCAAGAAGGCATGAGGTTGGGGCGTGAGCACCCATTTGGGCCGGAGCAGAGGTTGGGGCTGGCCCTCACCTCGGGACCACCGTGGAGTCAGGAAGCCCTGCTCCGCCATGCCCACCTCGGCCTCCCTGTGTGCCCTGTGAGGAGAGGCCCGTCCAGCCTGACCCCGAGGCCGGGATCTGTGCTGACTCATTTGCCTTCATGGGAAAATCTCCTGAATGATGTTACACCCAGCGACGCCAGGGCCACGCCAGGCCCTGCGGGATGGGGAGGGAACAAGAGATGCAGTGGGGTGAAGAGTGAGGACGCCCCCCACACCAGCACCCAGCCCCACCAGGGGTTGCTGGGAGATCTCTGCTACAGGCCCACACGTAAGTCTGGGATGCGACGTAGGACAGAGGGGGAAACTGAGGCACGGCCTCCCACCCTGGATGACTTCCCATGGCCGGGACGCTGGGAGGGTCTTTGGGCAAATGCTTACTGAACACCCACTGCTTGGAGGAGGAGAGCTGGGTGGCGGCGGCCCTTGAGGCCCCCAGTCCCTTAGGCAGGCAGCTGCGGCCCTGGGAGAGAGCTGTTCCACTCTGGATTAAAATCCTAGTTCTGCCCTCTCTGGGCCTCCCGTTTCCGGTTAAGTGAAGGTGGCTGGCCTGAGACCCCAGGAGTGGGGTGCAGGAGGGTGGACCCGGCCTGCTGCCTTATCTCCACCGTGGCAGGCGGGAGGACTCTCTCGGGTCCACAGGCACGAACAGCGGCCCTGCCTGCCGCTCCTTGGGCAGAGGGAAAAGCAGGCAGGGTGGGTGGCTTCTCTGCCCAGATTGGGTCTGGGGTCGTTCAGAGTCAGACTCCTAAAGAAGAACTGACGCTCTTCATCAAAGAGTTCTGGGACCCAAGTGGCCCTGCGCCGGACAGCCTTGCTGCCTTCTTCCAACTGCGTCGGGCTCTGTTCACGGCAGGGTGAGGCCGGGGCTGGGGTCGGGGAGGGGCGAGCAATAGGCACTTGCCTGATGGGTTGTCGCAGGGGAGCCAGGCAGGCCGAGCTGGGCGCTCCAGGGCATCCTCTCAGTCTCCCAAAGGCCGTGATAGGTGGGATTATTCCCATATGGCAGACGGGGAAACTGAGGCACGAGGTGGTTGAACAGACGCGCCTGGGACCACCCAGCTGGTGGCTCGCAGAGCCAGACTGCAAACCCGGGCGTGCCCCAGGCAGGGATGGCGCTGACCTTGGCCACCTCCCAGCCTGTCAAGTGACCTCACTCTCCTCTCTCACTCCTAGGGCCAGCACTTCCACCAATACAGGGTTCCTGCCTCCGGGACCAAGGATAAAGATGGTCTCCCACGCCCCCCAAGGGCCCCAGGACCCCACCGGTACCGCCCTGCCACTGATGGCACCCAGAGCACCCCCAGGAGAGCAGGCCCGGCCGCGGCAGGCCCCCACCACTGGCAGGCCAAGGCCAGCCCGACACCCCGAAACGCCAGTGACAGCAGGACCGCCGAGGAGCAGCCCAGTCCTTTTGGGATTCCATACTCCAAACTGTCGCAGGCGAAGCATCTCAGGGCCAGGACCGGCAGCGGCCAATGGGCCTCATCCGACTCTAAACGGAGGACCCAGGCACCCCGGGGCCACCAGGACCCCTAGCGGCCTCCACCCAGCCCAGAGCCCTGCCTTCCGCAGCCCGGTTTCGGCCGGACTTGGACGCCGCCTGAATCGGACGCAGGGTGGCCGAGGTGGTGCCTTGTAGGTGGGCGGGCTACCGACGTGGACACTCACCTGGTCGGTGCACCAGTACCAGGTGGCCATGACGGTCAGGCCAAAGGTCATCCCGGTCCATGGGAGGTCCCCTGTGGCGGCGTCACGGAACATGTGCATGGCGTCCGCCCGTGGCAGGTGGCAGGTGGTGTTGGCGATGGTCCTGGCTGGCACGGCCCGGGCGTAGGCTGCCTCCAGCTGGTTGTAACCGCCGATCTGCTCGAAGGCTATGGGGGCCGGGGCGGCAGAGGGGCAATGGTTTGGTGGTGGTATGGCCCCAGCTTCCCGGCTCCCTCCACCCTCATCTCACAAGGAACCCAGGCACCTCCAGCTTGAGCCTTTTCCGGGGTTTGGAAAGGGGCAGAGGATAGAGGTGTTTTACTTGTTTATGATATTTTATTTGTATTTAAGATAACGTTGTTAAGGGAGCACTTTGCACGGGGGCACCCTGGCATCCTGTGGGCCTGGTGGCAGTCGCACCACTTCCAGGTGTCCACCAGCCTTGCGGCAACAGATTCTTTGTCGGGTTTCCCACTGCCAATTCGAAGAAGCAAAAGTTTTTTGTTTTTGTTTTTTCTTTCTCGGCATTCAAGGATCTTCTCAAGGAGCCTAAAGTGTTAACGTCCTGACCCAGGGACTGGCAAAGGCATGTCGTTTTGATAAAGCTGAGCATGGTTGGCAGCGATGGGCTACCCCCCCTGCCCCCCTCCCTCCTCATGGCACAGAGAAAGGGAAGTGGAGTCCCAGGGGGGTCAGGGGTTGGACTGAGGTCACCCAGACATTCGGTGGCAGGAGCGGGCTCCAGCCAGGACCTTCACTGGGGAATCCAGGCCACATTTTCCATTCACCCCCCTCTGCTCCTGTCTCCCTTGAGCTCTTGGCCCCACATGACCCTGGTGCACCCATCCCATCCAGATCATCCTGGCCGTATGACAGCCTGCCCAGGCTGTGGGCTCTGGGGACACCCACGCTCCTGGCCTGAGAAGAGACAGATGCACAGAAGCCTGGATGTAAGAAACCCTGGACCTAAGAAAACCCTGTCCCAGCCCCAGGCACGAGCCCCCGGCCTTTCCTAAGCAGGCCAGGCCAGCGCTCAAGAATCCATGAGAGGCTCAGAGTATGTCCACAGGCAGCTCTGGACCATCTGTGTTAAAGCCCCTCCATGCGAATGTACAAAGGCTCCGCCAGGCTAAGGAAGCCCTAGTTCCCAGAGGCTGAGCCCAGGAAAGACTTCTAAGGCCTCCCGAGATTCACCCTTCCTGGGACAGTCCTGGCTCTGCTTGCTCCCATCCAGTGACGGGGGGCTCACTACCTCTGGGGCCGCCCCATGCGCTTCCTCTCTGTTCCTCTCCAGACTAGCCTGGCCAATCTGTTTCAACTCTCTCCTCTCCTTCCCTGCCTTTGTCTAGTGGGAACTAGCATCGCTTCTTGGGATTGTGTGCACGGTTTTAAAACAATTGGAGGAGACACCCAGGTAGATGGCAGTCTTGTCATCTAAATGTGTGTCTCCATACCCGCCCTTGGCCGCACCGGCCAGCCCTGGGTTCCTGAGTCAGCCCCGGAGCGGGTGGCTGGGTGGTGGAGACGGGGGCAGCAGGTGACTCCATGACCCAGAGCCCAGGGCTGCGCGGGCCGCCTGCCCCCCAGCCTCTCACCTTTGATGCTCAGGAAGATGGCCCCCAGCACCATGATGAGCGTTTGCAGGGCATCCGTGTAGATCACGGCCGCCAGGCCCCCTGTGGGTGCAGAGCGGGGAGGTGCAGTGGCCGGGGGGCCTGAGCCAGCTGGCCTCAAGGGACCAGGGAGGTGGGAAGGAGCCACGAGCAAGGGTGGCCGTGCCACCCATGGGACCCACCCACCCCCGCCCCCATTAAGGGTGGGGACCTGCCAGGGAGGGCGGCTGGGGCCCAGGGCCAGGCTGCACTCCTTCCTCTGGCTGCTTCTAAGCTGGCGTCCTCCCAGGCTGCTTCCAGAGCCTGTGAGGGGAGGCTCTGTGCCTCCCACACACACAGGCCTGAATCCCCCTTCCCTTCCCCCTGCCACAATGCACCTGCCCCTCCTCCTGCACATGCACCCCATTTCTCCCCTCCACCTCCCGCACGCGCTCCCCTGACCCCCCCCACACACACACATGCACCCCTGGATCCCCCTACCCCTCCTCCAACACATGCACCCTTGGCCCCCTCCTGCACATGCACCCTTCTCCCCTCCCCCTGCACATGCATCCCTAACCCCACACATCCCCCCTCCCATGCTGCCCGGGGCCCTACCTGCGATGGTGTACAGGGCTGTGATTAGGAGCGTAAGACTGGTAGAAAGGTAGAAGTTCCAGCCCAGGCAGATGTGCACGAAGAGAGCCCCTGCATACAGGTCGATCTGGGGGTGGGGAGTGGGGCTAGGTCACCGCTGGACCACAGCTCAGGCCAGCAGGCGCCTTGGAGCAAACCCCAACCCTGCCACCACTGCCGCGGGCCTGGGGGGTGATATGGGGAGACCCTGCCCCCCGCCCCACAGGGCTGTGGTGAGGGTCAGAGGCGAGCCTGGCGGCAAGGAGCAAGCCAGGTGCAGTGTTCAGATGTACAGATGTGACAGTTATCAATAAAGTCCAAAGTGGCCGATGCCCATCTCGAGCAGCGTTATTGTTTCGGGCCTTGGCCCCTGGGTTCTCAGTGGACCTCTAACCAGGAAGATGCCGAGAGGGCTTCCTGGGAGCAGCCTCCTGGTGTGGGCCTCTAAAAACAGGCCTGAGTGTCTCGGGCTCCAGACCCACGTCTGGCTTCCTGCTTACTTTGACATCCACTGCCTTTTAGGGGGCGCAGGGGAATGGGCTGAGGGAACAGAGGGGCCTCATGACAAGCTGCCTGCTTAGCCCTAGGCCAGGAGTGGCTCAGAGGCCCATGTCTCGGGCTGGGGCAGGAGTCATGGGCCTGGAGTGGGCCAATCTCTGCCGGAAGGCACCCAAATCCCATGATCCCCCTGCCACTTAGCAGATGGGGCCAGGCCCAGAGAAAGCACAGGTGCCCATGGACCTCGAACCCTGGCCCGCTGGACCGGGGGCCTGGGTGAGAGGCTCCACCCACCCCACATTTCCAGACCTGCTATTCTGTGTTGGTTCAGTGGATGGGGCTTGTAACCAGAAATACAGCCTCTGAGGCCAAGAGGTTCCTGAGAAGGCCTGGCAAAGCTCACAGGTCCCTCAATAAATCAGTGCAGAGCCTCCCAGACCCCTTCCAGCTGCCCCAGCTTGGAGTAGACCGGCTCCTTGAGCCCCACTCGGTGGACCCCCTGCTCCCCTAGGCCCCGAGCCTCAGGAGCTGCCCAAGACACTGACCCAGCAGGGAATCTGGATGGGAATCCGGAACCCTTGTTCCCTATCCTCCCTACCCCGGCAGTTTGTCAAAAGGCTTTCAGGAGCACGTTGGCCCTCCCTGTGGCCCCTGGCGTGGGCAGTGTGTGTGTGTGTGTGCTTGTGTGTTGGGGGCAGTGGGTGTCTGTCCCCCGAGATGCCCAGAGACATTGAATACTGGAGCAGAAGGACTTTTCAAAGCCCCCGTCCCCACATACCTGGGGGAGAAACTGAGGCCCAGGGAAGGGAAAGGACTCCCCAAAGTCAGGCCCCTAGTAGATAACCAGAGACTGGAGTTGCCAGGTGAGGGCATGCCAGGGGCTGAGGTGGCTGGAGGCCACACAGAAGCCCTCTGCCCAGACCCTCGGCCCTGGAAGGTTAAAATCCTGCTCATCTTTCAAAACTCAGCCAGCCTAGACCCCTGCACCCCTAATCCTCTGCTCCTTGGGGTGAGTGGTTAGGTGGCCCCACGCGGTGCCAGGAAACGTTTGCTGCTGCCACTGAGGGCACCGGGCAAGTCTGCAGTGTCGCCGCAGACTCCAAGGGGGAACTTTTGATTCCACCTCAACAATCTGACTCCTCCTTCTATGGCCCCCGTTCTCCTTCCTTTGGACCCCAAGGCCCAAAACTCACAGGCACCCAGAGCTGGTCCCAGTTGTGCCATGTGGCTTGGAGCTGGCCGCCCCAGCTCTCTGAGCCTCAAGACCCCTATCTGTAGGATGGGAACAAGGAGGTGGAAAGAGGGCAATTGCCTTTTCCTGGAGCCATCACCCCCCCGGGGGCCTCTGCATACCCCTATGGAGCCGGGGCTCCAGGGAGGCTGCGGCCTCTAAGGAAGCCAGCTCTTCTCTGCGCCTCCCTCCCCTGGGCAGCCCTGTCCTCTCAGAACTGGAAGCAGCCAAGAATCTAACCTAACACCCTCTACGCACAGGTGGGGAGGCAGGAGGGCCCATTTGCCGTGGCAGAATCCTGGGCACAAAATCAAAAGGACAGCACGAGGGAAGCTGAATCCCCCAAGGAAGGTCCACTCCAAGTATATCAGGGCCTCCCTCCAGGCTCAGCCATCCAGAGTCCCTTGTCCCATCCACCTCCACTGGCTCCTCCTGCTCATTGTGCCCTGTAGTCCCACGGGGCCTTCTGATCAGTCTTCGCTGACTCACTTCCTGAACATAAACGTCATGCTGGGCGCTGGCTGGCGTGGCGCAGTGCAGCGTCCTAAGCGTTTTGTTCATGTTATCTCACTTACCCCTCACCACTTCCGATGGACATTATCAACTCCACTTGGCAGAGAAGCGTGGAGGAGTGGAAGAACTTGCCAGAAGTTCCACCATCATAAGGGGCCAGGCTGGAGACCCCCACCCTTCACTGCTGGGTCCCCTGCCCCCCACCCCAGGGACTGTGGGCTCGGGGCCCAGGAGGACACACCCTGAGGAGCTGGGCACACCCCATCCCTGGCACCATTCTCGGGAAGGGGGCTACTACTCCCAGGGGGTGGGGGCTGCGTGGAGCTGGTGGGCCCAGTCAACTTGCCGGCAAGGGCTGGTTTTCCGGGGTGCATGAAGGAGATTCCATTCCATCTCCGGGTGGGAGGAAACCCCTCCATTCCAGGGGCATTGTCTGGGGTCGGAGGACCCCTGGGCCAGCCCCCTCCCAATTCAGAGCCCCTTCTCTTGCTTCCTTCATGGGGTAACAGAGAGACTATGCATGGCCCCTGCCCTGAGAGTAAAAGTTGACTATGATTTCCTCTATACGTCATTGCCAAGACCCCCTGCCCCCAAATCTTCCCCTCAGGGATTCAAACCAGAAACTTCCGAGCCATCCTGGCTCTTCCTGTCCGGTTGTATCCTCCCACACACCAGCCGTCCCCCTCACCTAGTATACTCTGGTCCCCCAGCTGCTTTCAGGGTTTGGACTTTGCCCAGCTCCTTCTGTCTTGGGGCCTTGTGCCAAGCTGGCCCCTCAACCTGGGGTCCCCCTACTGCACGGCCAGCCTACCACCTCTTCACCTTCCACATACCCAGCACCCTCTTCCCAGACTTCCCGAAGGGAGCTGGGGCCCCACTCCTGCTCCTTTTCTTTTGTGAAAATAAAATTAAACGGCTGTAATTGAGAAATGTATATATTTATTCATCTGTGCTTACTTTTTAGTTTTTAATTGTTTATATTTTCAATTATTAAATGTACAAATAAAGTTAAAAAAAAAAAATTAAACGGCTGCCTGTATAGGGCCTTGCCGGGAGAAGACCCCTTTCCGAGGAGGGCTTCTCCAGAAGACAAAACAGTTAGCACAGCCTACTGAAACGTGGGCCTCCTGTGGGCAAGAACGTGGCAGGGCCTGGCGCACAGTGGGTGCTTAATAACTGGCACCTTTCCACGTATCGGGGGTTGGCCAAGGAAAGCCACACACAAGGCCTCCATCCCGCCTGCCCCGCATGTTGTTTGCCGCCGTGCTTGCGTGCCAGTGATAGAATGAGCAGCTGCCACACCGAAAGCATTTGCTCTCTGACCCTTCACAAATTTAGCTGACCCTGACACATGACCTCACTCAGCCCTGTGAGGTATTTGTTCACTCATTCATTCGTTCACTCCCAGTAAACAGCTCTTGGGCCTGAGCTGTGCCCAGCACACAGTAGCACTTAGATTACGTCAGCAGACAGAAGAAAAATAGGGGAGCCAGACAGCCAGACAACAGGCATGTCGTGCCAGAAGACATACCTGTAAAGAGGGACTGGACATGCTGGGGCAGGGCTAGTCCTCCTTGAGAAGGTGAAATTTGAAAGAGGTGCCTGAGGTGAGGGAGACAGCCAGCTGCATGTCCAGGGGAAGTGAGTTCCCAGCGGGTTGGGAGCGCAGCAAGTGCAAAGGCCCTGGGGTGGGATTGTGGCTGGGGTGGCCTGGGCCCAGGGAGGAGAGGGAGGCAAGGTCAGTGAGGGCTCAGGAGCCTTCACTCCTCTCCTTCATGTCCTACAATGAAAAACTTGGCTGGTCTTTATCCTGGAGGGATAACCTGGACATCTTTGAAATTTCCCATGATAGTCTTGTTCCTCGTGGTAAGCCCAGGACCTCACCTGACTGCTCCTGTGCTACTGAGATGGCAGGTGGGGCGAGCCACACCTGCAGACTTGGCATATGAGGGCTGGCCACAGAAAGACCAACCAGGTGATTAGGGGGTTGGGCTTTGAGCCACAGCAGCCCACCTTCCTAACCTCTGCAGATGGACCAGGTAAACAACGATTCCATCAATCATGCCAGCAGAGCGAGAACCCCTAGAAATATGGGACAACTGGAAGCCCAGAGAGCCTCCATGGTTTGAGAAGATTCATCTCATGGGAGGGTGACGTGGCCAGACTCCACATGGAGAGGACACGTTAGCTTGCGTTTGAGTCCTTGCCCCAGGTGTCCCTTCTTTTGGCTTCTTCTAATTTGTATCCTTTTACTATCCTAACACTCCAGTCATCATTTTAGTGCTTTCAGTGAGTTCTCTAAGTTGTTCTAGCAAATGATCGAACCTAAGGGGTGGTGGGAACCCCCGAATTTGTAGCCGGCTGGTCAGGAGTTGTGGGTGGCCCAGGGGACCCCAAAACTTGCAACTGGGGCTTGAAGGGCACTCTTGGTGGTGGGTGTGAGAAGTTGCAGAAGTGTGCAACTGGAAAAAGACCTTGAATAAAAAGGGAAAAGGTAAAGACAAATAAGTTTATATGGCTAAGAAACTTCAAAGTGAGTCGGGAGGTCATCCCAGAGGTAACACTTATGCACATCTCAGCAGGATCTCATAGACCTCCAAAGTGGATACTACCTCACATAGTGGGGCTCCTGAGGGCTCTGGAGACACCCAGGTTCTATGGTCAGGGCAGACAGGTCCGGAGTTTGGTGCCTTGCCAGTGGGCCCTACTTTGGAGTTTGTGCTCCTGAGAATGACAGAGTTGGACTCAGTTATGGCTTCCCTACACATGGCTCATCTGTCCCTTCTATTGGAACCTATACTTGGTGCTGGAGTTGGTAGGTGTATGTCCAAGAGACTGGAATCTTTGGGCTGTCCATGTGCCAGCTGGGCCCTGAGCCTCAGTGGAGTTGCAACACCTACTCTCCAGTTCATTGGACTCACCCAGGACAACTAACAAGGAGGTGAGGATGGACAACTACCACACCAAGGAACCGAGAGAGCCTACAATTGCAAGCAAGAGTCCCATCCATCAGCTGTATGGGATCAAAGCCCCCTCTCAATTAGCAGTAGAGTGGACATCACCATCCCAGAATCCTCAGGATTGGGAAATGAACTATGGACTAGAGTGGACTTGCTGGTAGTCTACAATAGACTTGTGATTCTAGCAATGGAAGAAATTACAGCGTTGATGTGGAGGCAGTGGCCACTGGAGGCTCTGGGTGTAGGGGGAGGGAAAGACAGGCGTAATGCGGGGGCTTTTTCGGGACTTGGGAATTATCCCGAATGGCAATGCAATGACAGATATATGCCATTATATATCTTCCCATAGCCTGCAGAACTGTGTGGGAAAGAGTGTAAACTACAATGTAAACTATAATCCATGCTCAGTGGCAATGCCCCAGGATGCGTTTATCAATTGCAATGAATGTGCTACACTAATGAAGGATGTTTATGTGGGAGGATGTGGGAGGTGTGGGGAGCGGGGCATATGGGAATCCCTATATTTTTTGCATAACATTTGTGTAATCTAAGTATCTTTAAAAAAATTAAAATGTATATATATATATTTTTTAAAACTTGCAGAAGTGTTTGCAACATGTATAGGGGGTCTACAAGGTTTCTCAACTTTCCACAATCACCTAGCAGTGGAGCTGGATTCCCCTCCAAGCGCCCTGGCTTCTGCCCAGTGCTCTTGAAGCCGGGGGTCTACATCAGTGGCAGAGTGGGCATCGGGAGGCCTGCTCTGCCTTTGACCTCAAGCCTCAGTTTCCCCTGAGTGTCAGGGGTTGGGGTGGCCTCCATGCCCTGCCATTGCAGGCCTGAGGGGTGGCGGCAGGCGGGCCCTGGGATCTCTGTCTGGACAGGCTGCGGCCAGGATGGGGCCTGGGTTGTGCAGACGCATGGGGCGTTGCTGGGGCTCGCGAGGTGAGGTCAAGGCCTCCGGGGCTGACCGGACGCATGCACTTCAAGCGGGTTTCTCTCCAAAGCATTGGCAAGGGCGGCTCCCGTCCCTCCC
>JAQZBX010012962.1:0-40493 GCA_029593785.1 Cabassous unicinctus
GGATAAATAAAATAAAATAATAAAATAAATCTTAAAAAAAAAAAAAAAGAAACAATATGGTAATTGTAATTGTGGTTAGTAAATCACTCTTCTGGCACAAAATAATTACAAAATTTCAGTTAATACGCATGCATAAAAATTGTTACATATGTTTTTGTGTGCATGTCTTTGTTTTATTTTGTTTTTACCCTTTTCTTCCCCAAGACTGCCATAACTGTAAATGCATAGCATTTAGGGCCTTATGAAATTGAAGAACTGCCAGCTGAGTTCCCACACTGGCAAAACTAAGCTGAGGCAACTGAGTAAGGCATACCAGATACACGTGTCCTCTACTATGTCAAATGAAAAACTTGAAATATGACTAGAAATAACTTTTCACACTATAGGCCATGGCCTATCAGTGGGTTATAAAAGAAAGAACAAATCATTAAATAGAGTGCATCATAAGTAATAAGGGCAAACATTATAAAGTGAGACTTGTACTAAATTGTGTTTGTGTGTGTGTATGTGCGTATTGGTTTGCAATACAAAATAAACACCTCACTCTAAGTCCTGGCTAAAAAGTATGAAATAAAATACACTAGGATCATGATGGATGTGTGAACCCTCTGGCCTCAGCCATGTTCCTGAGGGGATCTGAAGCAGGCCCTGGTATTGTTCCTCCCAGTCATCCATCAGCCGCTCATTTTGTGGCCTATTTGGATTGGGCGACTTTCAGTAAAATTTCCTCCAACAGCTGAGCCCATTGTTCTTGGGGCTGGCTATTGCTGGTTTGGGATTCTGACCCCTGGCCGTCAGTAAACCCTCTGGTCTGCATCGGGGATGGCTTGGCGTAGTGGGAAGAGCCCTGCATGTGGGGCTAGAAAACTGTGGGACGAACCTGATCAGGTCAAGACTTCTCTTTGAGCATCAGACGGAATCCAGCAGACTTGGGTTTGAGCCCACCATGTCGTGAAAGTTTCTTAATATCTCCTGACCATTTCCTCATCTATAAAATGAGTAATAATTCCTAATTCTTAGGGTTGAGCTGAGAATGAAGTGAGATGATGTATATAAAGGACTTAGCATGGCGTGAGCACTCCATGTGAGTAAAATGGGGTAATACCAAAAAAAAAAAAAAAAAATACACTAGGCTGAGATTTTTGTCTCAGAAAAGGGGACTTAAATGTTTATAAGAGAAACATAAATATAGGATTCAGAAGACTCTTGAGGAGAAAATAGGGGTGAAAACACTCTTGGGAAGGAACATGCATTACAACAGGCACAGCAAGAAAGAGCAAATACTACAAAATTACCTCGACAAGATGTCTCTGAGCTTTCCATAGAATCTAGCTTTAAAGCATCAAACACCTCAAAATCAGACTTCTTGACATGTATCAAATTGTTAATTGTGCCAAGCTGACTGGTAACCACAGGCTGAAACAATGAATAGAAAAAATTAGCAATCCCCTTTGCAAATCCATGTCTTCCATCCAACCCTCCTCTTTTGCTAAAAATAAAAAATGATCATACTCGGCACCTCCATCTTTTATCAAGAGAGAAATCCTCCAGTGTAGGGGAGCTGCTGTCCATCAATTCTGACAACAATGGTGTTTGACATCAAAGGGAATAATAGCTAAAACGAGACTAAGTCAATAGTTACCCTTGGAGGGCGGGCCTTACCTCTGATGGATCATGAACCCACTGTCCATCCACAAAGAACTTATACTGGTGCTCTCCCTCAGGGAGGTCCAGGATGGCAACAAAGTCATTATGGCTACAGAAGAAAACAGAGTGTCAAACAGGCAAGTTCCTATTAGAAAACAATGCAAAAGCCATGTGACAATCACAATATAACATTGATTTCACACACTTCTAAGCCCTTGTACCTCCTGGAGTAAAAGATAGCTTATGATACTGTTTTCCTGTTCCTTACAACCTTGAATGTGTGTTTGCCAGCCCCTCTGAGCAACTTTAGTTCTTAACTAAAATCTGGAAAAAGAATCATAAAGATGTTGATACCCCAAAATAGTACAACTATTTTGCTTCAATAAAATAGAACCCTCACATGTGTAAATAAGATAAAAGGTCGATTAATGGCATAAAGTCTCAAGATATCGTTTCCATATTTTGGTGAGCCTTTCCTGGAATATTATCTACTTACAAAGGGGCATTTTGATCACCAGTTAAGTAATTATTGCTCTACAAATGACAGCATTATTACCTAGAATACCCCAATGTGTTTTCCTTTAGTGCAGAAGTGAGAGCAACTGGACCCAGCCAGTTACAGAAGACCTTCCACAAGGCACAGAAACACAGTCCTAAAGAAGGTACCCACAAAAAGTAGAAGTCCCTCTGAGGTAATGATATTCTAAGTGCTAAAACACCTCTGACCTACTATAAGGTTTAAATAACAAAACAAAACAAAAGTGCTGCAAATATAAAGTGGTCACAGAAAAGAGAGTCCCCAGAAGCTGGAGGAGAGACTCCAACTAGGTCTCTCTCGTGAGAAAGGAAATCATGTCTATAATCCTGGGCCTGGTAGGCCCCCCGGTGCTTTCCCTCACCTCTTAATCAGTGGGATCTTGGTGCTCCAGTTGTTGAAGGACCCAGAGATGAAGACCTCCTTGCCTCCTTCAGACCAGCGGATAACAGTGGGCTGGGCCTGCTGTGTGGGCTTTACGGAGTCCTCCAAATCCTGCTGCCATGATACAAACTCTTTGTCCCCCGGGAGCTGTGAAGAATTAGGCCATCCCCAGAATAAATTTGTGACCCAAGGATTCTTGAAAGTTCACTCTCCTCTCTAGTCAGAGAGGGGTGCTAGGCTTTGGCTAAGGATCTGTAAGGCCTGAAATTAGCAACCAAATTAGGTTTTAAACAAACTCAGAAAAAGAACTCATCTAGGAAAAAAATGGTCAAATGCCTTATGCTCAAGCACTGCCCAAATCATAGCCTAAGTTCTGAGCCTGCATATATCACTCGTCCTTTCTGAACCTTACAAGGTCTTTTATTTAAAAATAAATAAAGTTTACTCATAGGGAGGCAATTCTGATATGCTTCTGAATGCCTCTTGAGAGAAGGAATATGAAAACAAAGTATGTTTCTATAAAAAAATAATTAAATCAGCCATGTATTTTCACAGACAAATACGAACAGCTCTCAATTCTCAGGTGTATTGGAGATGCTGAAATTCATAAGTAATTTATAAATTCCACTTTAGCTACTACATTACAAGAAAGAAAGGACATTAAAAATTCAAAACCCAGATGACAGATTTCTTAAAATTTGAGAAGTGGTTATGAAATTTTATTTGCTCACCTATGCCAGGGTTATTCTAATTATTTCAGAAGTAGGGATGAAATTTCTGGAGCCTTAAGGAGCAACATATTAAAAATATAGCTTCCTTTAACAAAAGCAGTTCCAGCATCAAATGAGGTTTGTAGGATTCTGAAAAAAAATTAACTCCTTAGTTTCTTTTCACTACCGTCCTTTAGGTAAGGAATTGGCAAACAACAGCCAATGTGCCTAATGTTTTAAATAAAGTTTTACTGGGGCAGAGCAATGCTCCTTTGTTTACATATTGTCTGTAGCTGCAATTGCCCTCCAATGGCACACTGAGTAGGTGTGACAGCGACCTTATCATCTGCAATCTAAAATATTTACTATCTGGATCTTTACAGAAAAAGTTTGCTAATCCCGACTTTAGACTGGCTTAAATGGCTTTGGTAAATAGGTAAATAAGAATGCACAATTTTAAGTTAAAAGATTATCAAATAAAATAATGTGAGTTAAAAATAAAGGACTAATTTACTCATCTAGGCTTTCTTTCCAAAATGGTTGCAGTAGTTTACCTTCCATACTGTCTCTTTATATTCCTCAAAATAACACTACGAGACAACAATAGCAACATAATCCAATGTAAATGGAGAAAGAGAATTGAAGAGACCTTCAGATTATGTAAGGAATTGGCTTACGAGAAAACCTTGATCTACGTATTCTCAAAGCAATGCACTCTTGCCTGACTGGCAGCATCAGAAATAGGAGTATTTTTACATATGTCTAACTATAACCCTCAGATTCTGATTCAGATAAAGGGTCTGGGGATCTATTTTTTAAAAGTTTCCCAGAAAACAATACTGGCAATTATGTGAAGATAAACAAAAGAAAAAAACTCATCTTTAGAGATACATCCCCAAATATTTACAGATAAAATAATATTTGAAATGACGTCTTGAATTTGCTTTAAAATAATTAGTAGAGGGAGAGTGGATCAGGGTATAGATGATATAAGTTATGTGATAATTGTTTAAATTGGGTGACAGGTTTATAGGGGTTCATTAGAGTTTCTCCCCACTTTGTAAACATCTCAAAATTTCCATTAAATGCTTTAAAATTTAAAGGTGAAAATAGGATTAAGAACCATCAAGGGGAGTGGATGTGGTGCCTCACACGTGGGAGGTCCTGGGTTCAGTTTCCAGTGCCTCCTAAAGATGAGCAAAAAATGATGCGTGAGCCATGGTGGGGGGAGGGGGGGTGGCCAGGACAGAACCAACATTGAACTAGTCTACTAAGGAAGGCAGACATTCAAAGCAATGTAAGTCCCACTAACAACCTGTCTATGAGTTACTTTTATGACCTAGGATTTAAAATTTGAAAGCATAAACTAACTTTGGAGAAAAGCCTTTTCATGTATGATATGACATTTACGTGGTAGGCCTGAGTACAGCTGATTAGTAGAAAACTGTTTACTCCAGGTTAAATAGTTAGCAAAACAACTAAGGGAAGAAGCAAAACAATTAGACCTAGAGTTGAAGGTATTTAAGTAAAATGTTGAGGGAAAAAGTGAAGAAGTCAGATTGAGAACTATAAAATTTCAGATTTTGAAGAGACCTTTGGAATTACTTAAAACAATTCTGTTACTTCACAAAAGGCAAGACTGAGGTGAGAGAAAGATCCAAAACTGACCCTAATTCAAACAGAGCAAGCCTGGCTTTTATTAAGGACAAGATTACTGCAGCCACAGTTTGACAAATACTCAAATCTTGCATCATCTGTGTAGGAAAAGGTTAAAAATACAATGAGTCAGATCAAAGCTTGAGAAAGCTTTGAAGATGTAAAATCAAATGGCTGCACAGACAGCCCAAATGATGAAGAAATCCTGAGGTGGGAGAGAGAAGAAAGAAATGGAAAAGAAACCCCAAGAAATGCTTCTTTCTCTTTCTGTAATTACTTTCTCAATTGGTATCCAAGAAAATATATAAACCAAAGAATCCCAACTGCAGGTGCTGTCAATGTGGCAAGTAACACTCTAGCCTCTGAAACCCCGCTTTGGTGGGAAGTGATGAGGTGATAAGAATCACTAAACACATGTCAATCTCCTCAACCCCTTCATTTTACTATTTCATCCCAGTTGGTATCTGGATGAATTAAATATATTTAATGCCAAAAAACTCGAAAATGAATAGAAACATTAGGACAGTAACCACACTGCTGTCAGCTCCATCTATCTTTTCCGTAGGTTGCCACTGTTCCTTGGAATTGAGAGCAATGTCTTCAAGGAAACTGTGGAATGTCTTTTTCAGCCACGGCAACATTTTTAGGTTGAGAAAACCTAAAATTCTGGTTTGGATGTGGAAGAAGCACAGCCTCAGCCACCACATAGGACACAGGATGAAAACTGGACAGTCACCAAAGGATGTCCTTTACTGGTGTCTAAGACTAGGATAAAGTATTCAAATCAGCAAGTGGTTGCAGCTCACAGCCATGTCAAAGGGGAAGAGGACCAGAAATGCAGAGCTCCCAGAAGGACAACAATGATACTGATATACAGAAGTTTTCAGGAGAAAGAAATCCATTTATCCACCTCAGGACATAAGTGAGAAACTGCCCCCTTTGGTTAGCAGCTCTAGCAACCCACCCTCTAAAGTTTTCCACCAGGGCTTACAACCTATATAATTCAGCAATACTCTAGAAGAGTTAGAAGAACCAAGGAATATGGGGGGGTATCTTATCCCCCAACCTAAAATGGGCAGATTAGTCAAAAAACCAGGAAAATAAGACCTCCGCCTCTTTATGCTATTTTGAAGCAGCATCGTAAGAGGAATTGCCATCCAACATCACCGTCGCCGGAAAATTCCTTTAATTAAAAAAAAAAACAAACGTAATCCACATCAGTGTGATTAGAAAGAACCAAGAAGAGGAGGTACCCGGAAACCAAGCCCACAGCAGCAACGCCACCAACTGGGGGCGTGGGGGTCTTACCTTGGAGTCCGGCAGGCTGAAGACATTGGGGTCGTCCGTGCTCCCCACCATGATCTTGTGCTCCTTGCCCGGCGCATGGCCGCCGGCACCCTCGCCGCGCGCAGCTTTGGGGCCGTGGCGCTCTCCGGACACCCGGTCGCTGGCGGTGTTTCCCATGCTTGCAGCTCGAGTCGGGGGCCACCTGCCGCGGGGAACGACAGAGGGCGGGAGCCCCCCAGCGGCCGCGTCAGGAGCCCCCCGTGGCCCCGCCTCTGCGCCCTGAGACCCGGGCAGGGGATCCCCGCCCCGGGGAAGCCGCGCCGAGGCCCCCTCCCTTCCTGGCCTCCAGGAGCGCCCAGAAACCCCCAGCTCTCCTCACTGCCTCCAGTTCAGGAAAACCCGCTTTCGGGAACGCCCCCGCAACCCTGTGTTCACCGCCCAGGGGCGCCCCTATCCCCAGTCACCTCCCGCGATGCGCTCCCTCCTCCCCCGGTCACTGGTGCGGTGGCTGTTCTTGCAGGTGAGGCCACAATAAAGTTATTGAAATTGAAGCCGCACCTCTCAGGCTGGCGAGCCGCGTTTCCTCCAGAAATGGCTACAAGGCCCTCCGCGCCGGGCCCGCCCCGCGCGCGCTCCCTGCAGCGCTGATGCGGCGGCGCCCGGCGCCCACTTGGCCTCTCTAGCCGCCGCCGCCTCGATGGTGGGCAGCTGCGCGCGGCCCCCGGCACCAGGCGGGGGCGCCCCGCGACCGGCTCTGCGGTGCGCGGCGCGCGGGCCAGGAGCGCCCCACCTGACGGGATTCTGCGCCCGAAGTGGTCAGTTGGGCCCGTGGGCCTGCCCGGCGGTGAGGACCGTCCCCGAGTGACAGTGGGCGGCCGCCCCTCTGGCCTCAGTACCGGGGGGAGCCGGGCTGCCTTCTTCCCGTCCCTCTTACCCCGTCTCAGTTTCCCCAAAACACTTTCTGGGCAGCGTTTTTGTGATAGGCGACCCATGGGAGGTCGAATCCTATAGGGAATAACAAAATGGACTTCCGATTCTAGGCAGAAGGAGTATTGGTTATTGCTCGAAATTTAAGCTATGTGCTGTAGGGAGCGACAAGGAAAGAGCAGTTGAACCGACCGCGGCCCCAGGAAAAACTTCAAGGAGTGATTAGAGAATAATCTTGAAAAATAAGTAAAATGTTAGTCTAAGGAGAGGAAGGGAAAGTCTGTTCTAAGCTAAGAAACAGCATGTTTCTAAGAAACCTCAGAAGAAATAAAATTCGAGAAACAGTAACAACAAAAACATCAGAAGAAACACCGGCATAAAAGGGCAAATACCGCCCTTGCTTTTTGCTGATAATTAATGGGACCTTCATGGTATTTACTAATTACTACTTTGTGTTATAATTATATGCATATCTCATTTCCTGCTAGAAACCCATCAAGCTCAGGTGTTCCACACATCAGCATCATTGGCGTCATCTGGGATCTTGTTAGAAATACAGAATCTGAGTCCCCATCCCCAGACCTACAGAATCAGAATCTGCATTTTACCAAGATTGCCACTATATGTGTATGCACATTTAAGATTTAACAACTGGCAGAACAGATTTAGTTCTGATTCCTCTTCATATTCTGCACAGTGTCTTGTACAGAGGAAACTTTTAATAAGGATTTGCAGAATGAAATGTACATTCTGCAGATCTTCACTACATTTCTAACTGAAACCCAGCCTATGATGGGAAACCCCTAGTCACACAAGGCCACCTTTTCTGTGTGAGCAGCTCTTTTTGTGGAAAAGTCCATTTTTATATTAAGTTGGAAAGCCACTTTAACGAATTTGCTTCTCCCCTAGTCTTTGGTATGCTACTTCTAAACTGAGTCTTTCTCTGACTCTTAACCAAAGTTTGCAGAAAGAAGGTACCATTTTGCTGCAGCTTCTTGCTCACCCCTCCTAAATCTTGACTGGGTACCTCCTATCTGGTTACCTGTACTCCTCCCCCCTAGTTCCTTTCATCCTTTCCTGTAGGACTCTGAAGCAAGGCCCTTGAAGGAATAATACATTAAACTTTGACTGTGTGCATTTTAATTTTCTAACCCCTGGTGATTTCTCTATGCTAAATAATATGTCACTGGTATGTATTTCCTTGCAATAGTCCCATGAGTTTAGGAGAGGCAAACCTAGCATTATCTTAGCCTGTGGAAAACTTAATTAAGAAGCGAAATAAACTGTTTTTGTAAATGAGTCTACTGTATTTCAAAGCCAAATGGAAATGTATTTTGGATTATCTGTCTTGGGGGATTATCCATAGCTCTGTTCTGCTCTAATAGCATTTATAAGCCAGTCAACAGTTAGTAACGAAAGTCAACTTTCCATATTACATGTTATAGTCATAGAACAAAAGTAATGTGACACTGTAGGAAGGATTAAGTGCTTCTCCCTAGCCCCAAATTATTTTTCTTAATAGACTCAGGGATGACCAGGTAAAGAAACAAGATTCCTTTAACCATACCAATATCATTTTGCCTTTTAGTTTCATTGCTATTACCCCAAATGCACCCTCTTTCCCTCCAGAGGAAAGGAAAAGAAAGAGTTAATAGGCAAATAATTGGTGGGAGTCCTCCTGCTACTGCTGTATCTAAAATGGCATTGTCACTGGTCTCCTCAGATCAGCCATTCGGCCTGATAAAAAAAAAAAAGGAACAGCATAGTAGGGTCTCAGAGCACAGTAAGCTTTTATGTGTGCTGCTAAAGGTGCCTTACTTCCTCTGAGAGGTGAGGATGTGGGGCTGGGGGACGAGTATATTGATTTTACAGAACTGGTGACAAGTTAGACTGGGCATCTGGAGGCTTCACTTTTACATCCCATCACCTCTCACCAGGCTCCATCCCCTATTTGTGATTTTTTGAAAAATGGGTATGACATCTGATCTTGGTTGTTTTCATTTTAAAAAGCAATTTGCTTTTTTAGAAAAAGTTAAAAGTTAAGCAGACACTTAACATACAGCCTAACAATTCCACTACTAGGTATTTATACCCATGTGAAATAAAAACAGGTTCACACAAAAACCTGTACACAAATGTTTTTGTGTACATTACATATATAGTTTAATTCATAATTACCCCAAACTAGAAACAACACAAACATCCTTGCCCTGGTGAACTGATAAATAAAATATGATCTAGCCATGCAATGGAATACTACTCCAAAAAAGGAACATGGATGAATCTCAAATGCATTATGCCTACCAAAAGAAGCCAGACTCCATTTATATGACATTCTGGAAAAGGCAAAACTATAGCTCAGAAAACAGATCGGTGGTGGCCAGAAGTTGTGGATGGGGGTAGTGGTTGACTACAAAACAGGATGAGGGAAAATTTTGGGGGATGGGGAGATGTGTTACTGAACAGTTCTGTCTCTTGGTTGTGGTGGTATATGTGTGTATTAGTCAGCCAAAGGGGTGCTGATGCAAAATACCAGAAATGAGTTGGTCTTTATAAAGGGCATTTATTTGGGGTAGAAGTCCACAGTTACCAGGCCATAAAGCATAAGTTTCTTCCCTCACCAAAGTCCATTGCCACGTGTTGGAGCAAGACAGCTGCCGACGTTTGCCAGGGTTCAGGCTCTTGGGTTCCTCTCTTCCCGGGGCTGTGTTTCTCTCAGGGCTTAGCTCCTCTGTTTCCTCCACAAGGTCAGCTGTAGACAATGAGGCTCTCTAGGCTTTGCTTCTCTCCACAAGGCCAGCTGTGAACACTCAGTCAAATGGCTTGTCTCTATCCCGGGGCTTCTCTCCTTCCTCACCAGAACTCCAGGATCAAAACTGCTTCTCTGTTTCCTTTGCCATGCCTTTTATATTTGATTCCCCACCCACCAAGGGGCGGGGCTCAACACCCTACTTACGTGGCCCAGTTAACACCCTAATCATAACTTAATCATGCCCAGATTAGCAGACCAGTTTACAAGCATTAAACAATATCTATTTTTGGAATTCATAATTACATCAAACTGCCCAACTGCTACAATATGTTTGTCAAAACTTACGGAACTGTAAGGTGAATTTTAGTGTATGAAAATTATACCACAATAAAATAATGAAAACAATCTGTTCAACCTAATACTGTTATCATATCAGCTCTAGCAAGAGGAAAAATAGTTTATACACAAAAGAGATTGCTCAACCATTGCATAAACTGATTATTTTAAAAAAACAAATACCATTTATTTTATTTTATTTTTATAGTTTTTATACATGCTAACAAGTGGTAGTGAAGGCCATATATAATGTCCAGCCAAAGGAAGAGGAACCCAATTCACAGGTTCAGAATTTCCCCACATACCACCCTAATTCTGCTTTTCAGATTCCTAAGGACTGGTATGTACATTATATCAAATTATCCTCAAGACCCCTTTTGAGGGTAGGCAGAACAGATGATGTTCCCATTTTACAGTTGAGGCTCATGTTAAATGTTTCATCCATTTATTTCAACAACCCCCCTTTGAGGGCCTGGTACTTGTTGGGGCTATGTTAAACAGCCCCTGCTCTGGAGGAACTCTCCATCTGGAAATCTCTGAGGAAACCACTGCTTCCCAAACACTTATTATGATCTCTGATGATGTTCGTGACTAAACATCACAAAGAATGTCCTTCTCCAAAATGGACTCCTATGATTGGAAAATTTGTATCTCAATTAGTATCTTAATTAACACACAATGATTACCCCATGAATATTGATTTGAAGCAAATAGACTGTCAGCTGTAAAGTGTTTGACTCAAGACATGTATCTTTGTCTTTCAAAATGTGAATGTTCTCATCTGTTAAATGAGATAATGATATCTGTGATTACTAAGTCCTGACTCAAACATTTATATTTTATCAATCCATTTCAATATCTCCTTATTTCCATTCTTTCATGTCCTTATATTTGTATATATTTGTGTGCTTCTGTACCCCAAAGTTTAAACTCATTTGTAGCTATCTTTGTATCCCTGGCCTAGCTAATATATAAAGGTGAAACATAAACCCTACCTGAATTAACTAGACTCCTGGAAGACAATAGTCAAACAGTATTAATATTTTGAGATTTAGTTCAAAATATCACCACTATGATAATATCACCACTATAATGCCTTCCTCCCACCCCCACTCCAGCCTGGCAACATTGGCACTTTCTTCTCTTGTGTTTCCAAGACACGTTCTGTATATTTTTATTCTGGTTCTTATCACATTTTGTTGGAATCATTTGTTCACATATCTCTTTCCCCAATCCCTCTCCTCTAATTTGTGAAGGCCTTGAAGGTATGGACTGGGTCTTATTCTTCTTTGTACCCTGTGCAAATTACATATTAAACATTTAACAAATCAATACATGCTTATTATATGAATGAATCCTTGGACATATGGATAATTGTCCATGTAGCAGAGTGTTTCAGTATCTGTTCCTTAGCCCCGCAAACTTGAATAGCAATAAGCATTTATTCATTCACAGTTGGGCAATTTGTGCAGTGCTCGGAAGGGATGGTTTATCTCTGCTCCATGTGGTATCTGTTGAGGCGCGAATGTCCTAGATGATTTCTTTGCTCACACGTCAGGTGCCTCAGATGAGATGGCTGGCACAGCTAGGGGCTGACCGGGCATCTGTCTCCCCCTGTGGTTTCTCCAGGTGTCGAGCTTGGTTTTTCTCGCAGCATGGCAGTGTCAGGGTAGTCTGACGTCTTACATCATGGCTGGCTTACCTCAGAGTGCAAAAAGCTTAGAAGACCCAGGGCACCACTTCCACCACATTCTATTGGCCAGTGTAGTAACTGGGCCTGCACGAATTCAAAGGGAGGGGAAATAGACTTCAGTTCTTGATTGGAGAGTGGCGAGATCACTCCGCAAAGGACCATGTGGGGTGGCAAATACTGTTGCAGTCATCTGCATGATCTACCACACAGGAGATGAAAATTTTGGTCTGTAACTTTTAAATTTTAACTTTAAAAGAATTGAAATCATTAACATACAATTTACATTTCTGTCTTCTTTAACTCAGTGCAGTGAACATAGTTGAATCTTTTCTTTATGATTCAAGGACATCACCCTGAACGAAATCATATTCCCCCAGGGCACACCTGCCCTGGGTTTAGAATGGGATCACAATGACAGCAGAAGCTCAGTTTCACTGCTCTGTCTTTAGCTGCAGAATCCTAGTCACCTTTTGAGGCTCCTTGAGTGATTGGTGAGAATTTCCAAGAGCAATCTCATGTGCTCACAAGCAAGTCTGCCAGCCTTCTGCATTTCCGCTAGGCACTGCTGCCACTTCTGCTCTGCACCACAGCCTCTGCTGTACCCTGACACCACCCCTGATGTTTCCCTCTCAGTACTATTGTATCCTCCAGGTAGAGCTACCACTGCTGCTGGGATTACCCCTTCTGCCCTGACACTGCCTACACAACTACAACTTATCGCAGCCTATTTGAAGTATTGCAGATGCTTAGTATCAGCACATTGACCAGATGCACCACTGCATTTGCTGGACTCTATTATGTCCTCCAGATGCTGCTGCAGAGTAACTCTGTGGTCATTGCTGAGCCCTGAATGTCCCACTTGAGCCTTCATTATCCATTTGGTTATGTAGTGATGCAGCCAGATTCATCAGACTTTGTGGGTGTGGCTGCCAATCAGTGGCTTTTTTTTTTTTTTTTTTTTTTTTACCAAATTTCCCAGGTGATTCTGGGGTGGGAAAATGGGTACAAATAATTCAAGTAACTTTATATCTACTTGATAATTGCTGTCATTCCAGAGGTGTTGAGGGAAGTTAGAGAAAAGATTTACTAATATATTTATGTGGAGCTTGTCAGTATTGCATAGGCTCAAAACAGCCTTTCTGACTATTTCAGATCCTGCAAACAAAACTCAAGCTTTGACCACATGGCACTTCTCATGGTTGCTGTGGTGGACAGACCCTAAGGTAACCCCCAATGATCTCAGCCTCCTGACATTTACACTTTTGTGTAGTCCCCTCCTCTTGAATGCAGGCTGGAACTGTGACTTCTTTCTAGCCAATAGGATATAGCAAAGGTGATGGGACATCTCTCCCATGATGTAAGACTCACGATGTTCCATTATGTAAGACTCCTTCTTAGCAGACTAGAGTTGACTCCCTTCCTGATTTGGATGAAATAAGCATCCATGTTGGATAATATGTTCCACATGCAAGGAACTGCAGGAGGCCTCTAGTAACCATGGACCATCTCTAGGACCCAAGGGTGGCCTCCAGCTGATAGCCAGCAAAACTCGGGGGCCCTCGTCATAAGGCCACAAGGAAATGAATCCTACCAACAACCTGCAAGTGCTTGAAAGCAGATTCTTCCCCAGTGTGATGGTTAGGCTAATGTGTCAACTCAGCCAGGTCATTGTGCCCAGTTGTTTGGTCAAGCGAGCACTGGGCTAATTGTAATACAAGGACATTTATGGACTTTAGTCACCAGTGAGTTGATTGCATAGGTGGCTGATTACATCTACAATCAACCAAGGAGCATGAGTGACATTTTATCTATCAGTTGAATGCCTTAAAAGGGGAAATGATTTCAGCATTGAGAGAGAATTTCCCAGCTCGCCTTTGGACAGCCAGCGTCTCCTGGGAACTCATCAAGACCTTCACTGGACTTTGATCAGAGCCCCTGGTTTGCAGCTTGCTTGTGGAATCTGGCCTTGTGCTTCCCCACGGTCACGTGAGAGACTCTTATAAAATCTCATGCTATTTACAGATCTCTCCTGTTGATTCTGTTTCCCTAGAGAGCCCTGACTAATACACCCAGCCAAGCCTCCAGATGGGAATACAGTCCAGTTGACACCTTGATTGCAGCCTTGTGAGACCCTGAGTAGAGGACCCAGCTAAGCTGTGCCCCAGACTCCTTACTCATAGAAACCATGAGATAATAAATATGCATTTATGGTAATTTGCTATGCAGCAGTAGGAAATTATACAGTTCCCTGGCCCTTTGAATAGAAAATAACCAATTTATCAGTTTTTAAAAACATGCAAAAGACAATATTAAAAATAATCACAGTGTAGGAATGAAAGGGAAGGAAGTAAAAAATGTAAAAGAGAGTAGTAAAATAATTATAATAGTTCTAAATGGAAAAAAAAATAGAAAAGAGAACCTTTCACTGAAAATTTTAAAACAGCCCTCTTTTTCTCAACAATCAAAATGATAAGAGTCTTCTAGAGTGCAGCAAACTTAATGCCATGGTATCAGAAAGCATTCTGAGGAAATAGTTATGGAAAAATCAGTACAATTGAGAAAAGATATTTAGCTATAGTTGGGGTGAAATTATTTGGAAGTCAAAATTAGTCTTGAAAACTCTTAGAAAAGTACATTAGAGATTGACATATGATCTCTTAATAATTTAAAACTGCCAGGTTTTTCTCTAGCATTGCAAAAGATGGCTATTTCTTTCGTTGAGCACTAGTGTATATATAGTTGGTTTATTTTTAGGTCCTTTTTAAACTTTTTTATTTTTTATTTTATTTCTATTTTTTATTTTAGGAGGTACCAGGGATTGAACCCAGGACCTTGTACATGGGAAGCAGGCACTCTACCACTGAGTCTGTTTTTAGGTCCTTGTGTGAAAACTACATATCATTAAACCCTGGAGCCACATTCAAATATGTCAAAGTACTTAATGTAGGAGAGCAGTACAGGAACTGAGACCAATCAAGGGAACAGTTAATTCACAACTCTCATTGCAAGGCTTATGCTTATTGAATGGAATGGCAGGCAAAATTATCTGCATAATTTAAAATATTATTTTATGTCTTTTTTTCCCTGAGTTCTTGCAGTGGCAATATAGTAACTTTAATTATGGGTGTGATGGTTAATTTCATGTGTCAAATTGACTAGGATATGGTGTCTAGGTATTTGGTCATGCAAGCACAGGCCTGTTTGTTACTGTGAGGATATTTTATAGATGAATTTAAATCATTAGTCAGTTACTGAACCACTGTCAGATATTAAAGTTCTCTTCTAATTATCAAATAAAAATTATTTAGGGAAATTAGGATGGATTTAAAAAGAAAAATTGAGTGATAAAAAAGAGGCATATGTGGGGAAGGGATGGAAAGAAGGGAGGAAAAGGAAAGGGGTAGCATGTCACAGAGTGAGACTTGTTTGTGGTTGCCTTTTTGTTTAGCTCTGACTCTTAGAAAGATTGTTTCCCATTAAAATAAACAATTAAACTAACCAGGATGGGGAGGAATCCAAAATAGAATACCAACAGATACAAATGAAGCTATTACAAATGAATAACAGAACTACACTGAAGGGAATGGGGCAAAAAAAGAAATAATTGAAGTAACTCCAGAAAAATAGTATTTTAACTAAATATGTAAGGCTACAGACAAAAGAAATATAAACAAATGGTATAATTTAGTTAGTAAATTTGGTTCTTACAGGAGTATGGATTGGCAATTCTGGAACTATTTATGTGGATACTATAATCAAATAAATAAATAAATATGTTGTAGGTAATGAAAACCAGGTTTCTCACTGTTGGAGAAAGAAGTTACAAATAAGGAAAGGGGGAATGCTAAAGTGGACCTGTGGTATTGAATTGGAATCAGAGGTATTATTATGAACTCATCATATTTAATTTAGGTAAATGCAGAAGTGAATATAGATGTGGATGTATGTGTGGTATATAAAAACAAATTTCCTAGTTTTGTCTACTGAGAGCGCCTAGAAGCAATTAAACCCTAGAAGCAATGAGCACACTTAGCATGCAGATCTTAGTTTCTAAACACCATTTTACAATTCTTGGAGAAGTGGTAATTCCATAGCTGGGGAAGGGCAAATACAGAATGAAACTGGACCGTCTTATGGTACCAGAAAGTAAGGAAGTGCTAAGAAAAAAAAAAAAGTGTGGGCTTGTGGGAAGTACACAGGAACCAACCTAAAGGAGCTCCTAATAGCCAAAGTTGAAACAATTTGAGCAATAAAATAAACAATGATAGTACTAGATTATAATCCATAGAATAAAGTAAATATCATGAATCCATATTAATTCAAATAAAAAATGAATAAATTGAATGGAGAGAAATGACAGTTCTTTAAACAGAGGAATGCCAAATATGTACAGAGTGAAAGAAGGAAATTGAAAATTACAATTAGGCAAACACTATAGTAATAAATGTAGACAAGATCCACTGATGGATGCTAAAAGTAGTGGGCAAAATTTTGAAGTGAAACATTATTTGCATAGTCTCAAAATATCTTCCTTAAGATACTTATTAATTATACAGGAAAAAAATAATAACTCTACAGTGAATAAATGCAGACACCACCTGAACCAAGTAAACACTGTTAACATGACCAGTAATAAGGCATATAGACATCACAAACCCCTTGATATGATGCACTGAGAAGGGCACAATATCTCTTCTGTGATATTCTTGCCAAAAATCTATAACCTTATTCTAATTATAAGAAAACATCAGATAAACCCAAATAAAGGGACATTCTATAAAATAACTGACTAGTACTCTTCAAAAGTTCCAAGGCTTTACAGCATAAGGAATGAACCTTTATATATGCAAATTTTAAAAATAAATTAGGAGATCAGGGAATCCCAGAATGGAATGCAGACTGTGGCAAAAGAATCTATTACTTTGTATGAAATAACCTCACTGAAGGTGGTGGGGAAAAAAAGGTGTTGACCTAAATTAACTTTGGAAACGAGTCGAGACTGTAAGACTAAAGACTAAAGGAACTGTATTTAAGCATTGTAGTGTGTAAAATTTTGTTTCTCATGGGGGTAAAGCTTAACAATTCTGAAACCACTATACTGTACATTTATACTGAGATTGAGTAAATAAGTAAATGGATGGCATATGATAGGAGTCAAGTTTCTCACTGTTGGAATGGGAGGTGTTAATACACTAATGTCAGGTTTCCCTAGGGAAATAGAACTGACAGGAGATAATCTGTAAATAGTATGAGATTTTATATGAATATAAAATATAAGGAATATTCAAAGAAATAATGACAGAAAACTTCCCAACTTGGCAAAAGATGTGAATATGCACATCTAAGAAGCCCACCAAACACAAACAGGATAAACTTGAAGAGAAATACACCCAGCATGTGGTGGTCAAACTGTTGAATGCAAAGGACAAGGAGAGAGTTCTGAAAGCTGCAAGAGAAAAGCAATGTGTAATGTACAAGGGAGTCTCAATTAGATTAAGTGCTGATTTCACATCAGAAACCATGGAGGCAAGAAGGCAGTGGGTTGAAAAATGCTGAAAGACAACAATTTCCAACCAAGAATTTTATATCCTGTGAGACTTTCCTTCAATAATGAGGGAGAGATTGAGACATTCCCAGATAAACAAAAGCGATCGAAGTTCATTACCACTTGACCTGCCCTGCAAGCAATACTAAAGAGAGTTCTTCAGACTGAAAGGAAAGGACACTAGGCAGTGGATTAAAGTAGCACAAAGAAATAAACACCTTTGGTAAAGGTAACCATTTGGGTAATTATAAATGCCAATAGATGCAAAATATCAGAAATCTGTTGGCTTTTTATAAAGAGTATTTATTTGGGAGGTAGAAGCTTACAGTTACCAGGCCATAAAGTGTAAGTTACTTCCCTCACCAAAGTCTATTGCCAGGTGTTGGAGCAAAATGGTTGCCGACATCTGTGTGGGTTCAGGCTTCTTGGGTTCCTCTCTTCCCGGGCTTGCTTCTCTCCCGGCTCAGCTCCTCTGCTATCTCCACAAGGCCAGCTGTAGACTATCAGGCGATCGGCTTGTTTCTCTTCCTGGGTCCTTCTCTGTTTTCTCACGACCAAGCTCCTCTGTGTGCTTACTTCCTGGGGCTCCAGAGGAAAAGACCAGTTCACAAATATAATCCAATATCTATTTTTGGAATCCATAAATAATGCCAAACTGCTATAGGATGTTAAATTTTAAACCAATCATAACCACACACACACACACACACACACACACACACACAACACATGAAAAATATATCCAGAATGCAATGAGAAGGGACTCAAAATGGTACAATATAAAAATTAAATAAATATGAAAGTAGGTGTCTTAGTCAGCCAGAGGGGTGCTTGTGCAAAGTACGAGAAAGCTGTTGGCTTTTATAAAGTGTATTTATTTGGGGTAGAAACTTACAGTCACAAGGCCCTAAAGAGTCCAACTCAAAGTTACTTCTTCACCAAACTCTGTTGCCATATGTAGCAGTCTGGCAGTTTGGTGTAATTATGAATTTCAAAAATAGATATTGGATCATGCTTGTAAACTGGTCTGCTAATCTGGGCATGATTAAGTCATAATTAGGGTGTTAACTGGGCCACGTCAGTAGGGTGTTGAGCCCCACCCCTTGTTGGGTGGGGAATAAAATATAGAAGGCATGGCAAAGGACAGTGTTGAAGCAGTTCTGATGTTGGAGTTCTGGTGAGGAAGACAGAAGGCCCCGGGATAGAGACGAGCCATTTGCCTGAGAGTTCACAGCTGGCCTTGTGGAGAGAAGCAAAGCCCAGGGAGCCTCATAGTCTACAGCTGACCTTGTGGAGGAAACAGAGGAGCTAAGCCTGGAGAAAAACCCAAGACTCCTGAACCCTGGCAAACGTCGGCAGCTGTCTTGCTCCAACATGTGGCAATGGACTTTGGTGAGGGAAGAAACTTACGCTTTATGGCCTGGTAACTGAGGACTTCTACCCCAAATAAATACCCTTTATAAAGACCACCCATTTCTGGTATTTTGCATCAGCACCCCTTTGACTGACTAATACACCATATGTTAAAACAAGATGGCAGGCAATGTCAGCAAGGGTTCAGCCTTCTTTCTTCCTCTTAAGGCTTCATGGTCCCAGCTTCTTCCAATCTCAGCTGTAGGCTGGCATAAGGCTCGTCTCTCAGGATTTCTCAGCTGCGCTGTTCTCTTTAGCTACAAACTATCAGGCTCATCTCTCTTCGCGGGGCCTCTGCCGTGTCAATGGAGCTGTCTCTTTTCCTCTGTGTTCTTCTTCTCTGTGTATCTACTTCCATGTAAGAGTCTGTTTTATCAGCCTACCAAGGGGGCAGGAACTCAACCCTGCATGCCCTAATGATGTGGCTGAATCAATGCCCTAATATTAACATAATTTAATCAAAGACATCTCAGCTGAATCCAATACAATCAAAAGGTATCATGCCCAGAAGAACAGACCAGTTTACAAACATAATAAATTCTCTTTTTTGGAATTCATAAATAATATCAAACTGCCACAGTAGGCATTAATAGAAGAATTGAGTATTTTAAAAAGTATCTGATAGCAAAATGGCAGAAGAAAGTCCTGAATTATCAGTAGTTAGTTTAGTGTATATGAATTAAACTCTCCAGTCAAAAGGCAGAGATTGGCAGAATGAATAAAAAGCATGATCCAGGTATATGCTGCTTACAAGAGACTTGATTTCAAATACATAAGAAAGTTGAACGTGAAAGGATGGAAAAAAATATGCCATGCAATCAGTAATGAAAGAGAGCTGGAGAAGCTATACTAATATCAGATGAAATAAACCTTAATTCAAAAACTGTTACAAGAGACAAAGAAGGTCCTTATATACTATTAAAAGGGTCAATTCAACAAGAAGACATAATTATAACAGCAGAGCCTCAAAATATATGATGCAAATATTGACAAATTTGAAGGGAGAAGTTGACAGCTCTACAGTAATTCCAGGAGACTTTATTACAACCGCTTTCAATAATGGATAAAACATCTAGACAGAAGATCAATAAGGAAATAGAAGACATAAATGATACTCTAAATCAACAAGGTCTAAAAGACACATAGAAAACTTCACTCAACAGCAGCAGAATATACATTCTTTGCTAGTACCCATAGCAAAGAGGATATATCACCATGTTTCAATCCACAACAGAACATTACCTATGATATAGTGGTTCAAATAAATGATCCAGGATAGACTATATGTTAGGACAAAACACAAGTCTTAATAAAGTAAAAAAATTGAAATTATACAATGAGTCTCCTTGGACCATAATGGAATAAAACAAGAAATAAATAATAGAGGGAGAATTGGAAAATTCACAAATATGTAGAAATTAAACAATGTACTCTTAAACCACCAATGAGTCAAAGAAGAAATCACAAAGGAAATTAGGAAATATCTTGAGGTGAATGAAAATGAAAACATAATATATCAAAACTTATGGGATTTGGTGAAGGCATTGCTGACAGGGAAATGTAAAGCTCTAAGTGTTTACATTAAAAAAAAAGAAAAAATTAAATCTGTGATCTAACCTTGTGACAGTTTGAATTTTGTGAATCCCAGGAAAGATTTGGTTCTTGAACTAATCCATTCTTGTTGTGTGGGGGCCCTTTGATTGCATTAAATTGAGTTAAGGGACCATTGATTAGACCACTTGATTAGATTGCTTTAGGGCTTTTGCTTGGACTTTGTCAGTGAGGCATGACCCAGGCTGGGTCTCTGCCCTCTTGCTGGGTCTTATATAAATTGAGAACACACAGAGAGAAAGAAGAGGCAGAGAGAAAGGGAGCTTTGCCATTTTGACCCTGCCATGTGTGAGAAAAGACTCCAGGTTTGCCTGTAGCTGCAGAAAGGCAGAGAAGCCCTGAGAGGCTCGTGGAGACAAGGCCCAGGGAGAGATGCCTGATTGCCCACAGCTGAGCTCAAGGAGAGAGTAAAGAGAGACAGGAAGACCCACCATCTTGCCTTGCCATATGGCAGGACTCCAGGATCTGCTAGCAGCTGACCTTTGTTGAAAAAGCATCCCGGATGCTGCTTTGATTTGGACATTTTCACAGCCTTGGAAAGGTAAGCCTTTACCCTAATAAGTTTTCCATTATAAAAGCCAACACATTTCTGGCATTTTTGCATTGGCAGCCTTTGGCAAACTAAGACAAACCTCAAAAGTGGAGGATTTAGAAAAGGAAGAGCAAATAAAAGTTAGCAGAAGGAAGGAAATAAAATTAGAGTGGAGATAAATGAAATAGAGAATTTTAAAAAGCAATAGAATCAACAAAACCACAAATTAGTTCTTTGAAAAGATCAGTAAAATTGACAAATATTTAGCTAGACTGACAAAGAGAAAAAGAGAGAAGTCACAACAAAAATCAGAAATGAAAAGGTGGACATTATTACTGACCCCACTGAATTAAAAGGACTATAAAAGGATACTATGAACATCTGTACACCTACAACTAACAACCTAGATGAAATGGACAAATTCCGAGAAATACACAACTACCTACACTGACTTAAGAAGAAATAGAAAATCTCAACAAACCAATAACAAGTAACAAGATTGAATCAGTAAGGAAAACCCTCCCTACAAAGGAAAGCCCAGGACCAGATGGCTTCACACAGCAATTTTACAAACCATTCCAATAAGAATTAACACCAATCCCACTCAAACTCTTCCAAAAATTTGAAGAGGAGGGAACACTCCCTCACTCATTCTATGAGATCAACATTACCCTAAAAACAAAGCCAGATAAAGATACCAAAAGAAAAGAAAATTACAGACAAACATCCCTTATAACTATAGTTGCAAAAATCCTCAACAAAATACTTGCAAACTGAATCCAACTGCTCATCAAAAGAATTATAAACTGTGATCAAGTGCGATTTATCCCCAGGTATGCAAGGGTGATTCATCATAAGAAAATCAATTAATGTAATGCACCACATTAATAGAATGAAGGAAAAAAACACATAGTCATCTCAGTGACCAAAACTCTGGCATCCATCATGGCATGATGTAGAAGCCACAACCACATCCTGACAGTGGAGCAGAAAGCTAGGAGCTGTGGAGCTGTCATACTATCTCAGGCCTATCTACCTCCAGACTTTTCTTTTTTAATGAGAGAAAAATAAACTTCAATGTTGTTTAAGCAATTTTTTTTTTTTAGATTTATTTATTTACTTGATCCATTTTAACCCCCCCCTTCCCCATTTGCTGTTTTTTGTGTCCATTCGCTGGGCAATTCTCTGTGTCTGTTTCATCTCTTCTCATCCTCCTCCTCCAGTCTTCACCAGGATTCGATTCTGAAGACCTCCGATGTAGGAGAGAGGTGTTCTGCCATCTGTGCCACCTCGGCTCCTGGTTTTCGGAGCTTTCGGAGCATCTCGTCTTGTCTCTCTCCTTTTACGTCATCATCTTGCTGCATGGCTCTCGGGGCCTGGCGGCTCACCGGCACACAGAGCCTGGCAGCCCATGTGCCTTCTATATATATATATATATTTTTTATTTTCGGGAGGTCCCGGGGATCGAACCCAGGTCCCTCTATATGGCAGACGGACGCCCAACCATTTGAGCCACATCTGCCCCCTAAGCAATTGTTAGATGCAGCTGAAACTGTTGAACCCTAAATTAGCCTACCCATAGGCCTTCATGGCAACCAGAGTAACTTAGAGAAGAAAATTTTCCACTGTCCCCTAAGTCTCCTATCTGAAAAGCACACAACCTTCCCTCCCTTGAGCAATCTTGCAAGAACATCTCAACCCTGCAGCTATGTCCCAGGCTATCAGGACGTCGCATACCAAGGAGGTTGGGCAAACGCTAGCTAACCACCAAGATCCACTTCTGTACATCCTGCTTGCTTGCAAACTGCGTCAGCAACCCCCTATAAAAGGGAGCCATTTTAGAACCTCGGGGCTGCAGTTCTCTCCTGCGTGAGATGTGCTGCTGACGCCCGCGGGCTTAGCTCAATAAATTTTATAAAGGTGATTAAAGTCTGAGTGTGGTCGATCTCCTGGGTTACAACAAAACTAATCCTGACTAAAACATTGGATTAGTGAAAATATTATCATAGAAGTTGGGGTAATGGATGTTGGTGATGGTAGCACAGTATTGTGAATGTAATTAATACTACAGAGTTGTACACTTGAAAGTGGTTAAAACAGGAAATTTTGAGTGGTATATGTGTTACTACAATAAAAAGTTTTAAAAAAGAGATTTAAAAAAATCAACCACAGGAGTATTATAAATGTAAAGAGAGTCAGACAGCTTGGTTCTAAAGTCATCACTGAATGAAGGGTGTAAATGGGAGGTCTATAAATAACTGCAACCAGGAGAGGGAGTGGGAATTTGAGAAAGGAGGGGGAAACGATGGTCCTGAGGCAGCAATGAGGATCAAGGATTCATAACCCACTTTCTTTCTTGTGTTAAGTACACTCCTGACTTTTTTAGATCTTACTTTTTGTGTTTGACCAAGGAAATAAATTATGGATAGAGAGGATATATCACCGTGTTTCAATCCACAACAGAACATTACCTATGATATAGTGGTTCAGATAAATGATCTAGTCAGGAATACATTCTGGAAGAACATGCTTGTCCCATAGGCATTTCAAAGTGTTAAGCACCCTGTATTAGTCAGTGTTCTTTAGGGAAACAGAATCAACAGGAGAGATCTGTCAATAATGTGAGATTTTATAAGAGTCTCTCACGTGACCGTGGGGATGCACAAGTCCAGGTTCCGCAGGCAGGCTGCAAACCAGGGGCTCCAATGAAAGTCCAATGAAGATTCTTGATTAGTTTCCCGGAGATGTTGGCTGTCCAAAGATGAGCTGGGAAATTCTCTCTGAATGCTGAAATCACTTCCACTTTTAAGTCCAACTTAATCCAACTGATTGGATAAAGCTTCACTCATTGCTGACGGCAATCTCCCTGATTGATGTAGATGTAATCAGCTATCAATGCAGTAAACTGACTGGTGAATAGAGTCCATAAATGTCCTTGTATTAGAATTAGCCCAGTGCTTGCTTGACCAAACAACTGGGCACAATTACGTGGCCGAGTTGACACATTAGCCTAACCATCAGAGTCCACCCCTTGTCAACTCAGCAACCATACCTTAAACCATACTTAGTCTCTAAGTAAAAACAATAACAGACATGCATACATATATATTTCCGCCTAGCAATGTTCAACTCTCCTGCGTACAACTGGAAACGCATTAATTCCCTACAGAATAGGGTGCAAGTCCTTGGGTAATATTCACTCTTAAACTTGACATCCTTAAATATTATGACATGAAACTAATACAACTTTTCATATGATAGGGGAAAAGTTTGGGGAAGAAAACAAAGAAATTCATTTTGTGTTCATTTACAGTCATGCTCATAACGAAACAAGAAAGATTCATGACTCTTACAGTCCTCATTTCTGTAACTGGTCATGTGGTCAAAGTTCATATTTATCACTACCTTCTTCCACTACCCATTCCATGTTCCCGTTCCCTTAAGCAAGCAATTCATCTGACCATGGTTCTTTGCATGGTGGGGTGACCCAGACTTTCATTCCTGAAGATTCTGGGCCATGGTTAGTCCTGCTTGGATTGGGTTGTTACAATTTTCCATTGACTTTAATCACAGGGCATGGCAGTATTAGGAGATGCCCTAGAGGATCTCCTGTATTCCAGGCAAACTCTGCTTTACCCCCATTATGTAGATGCAGTCGTATTTCCCCTTGATAGTCAGGATCAATCACCCCAGCCAGTACAGTAATTCCCTTCTTTGCCTTTTGATTCAGAGGCAAGAGGAGCCCAAAGTGGCTAGGTGGCAGTCTTAACTTCCAGTTCAATGGAGTCATTGTTGCGTTTCCTGGTAGCAGCACTCCTTTTGGGACTAAAACCTGTAGACCAGCAGAGCTTAAGGTTGCAGGGACAGGAAGCAAAAATTTTCCTAAGGGTCATTAGGGGTAATAATGAGTGGTGCCACTCCCATTTCCACCCCCCGATTCCTGGACCCATGAATCCTGGTTATGGGAGAAACAGCACCATAGAGTAGACACTGATTTAGAGCATACATAGCCTCCTGGAGAACACTGCCCCAGCCCTGCAAGGTATTGCCACCTAGTTGGCACCATAATTGAGTCTTCAAAAGGCCATTACATCGTTCTTTCAATCCAGCTACTTCAGGATGATGGGGAACCTAGTAAGACCAGTGAATTCCATGGGCATGTGCCCATTCCCGCACATCATTTGCTGTGAAATGGGTTCCTTGATCAGAAACAATGCTGTGTGGAATGCCATGGTGGTAGATAAGACATTTGGGAAGTCCACGGATGGTAGTTTTGGAAGAAGCATTGCATGCAGGAAATGCAAACCCATATCTGGAGTATGTGTTTATTCCAGTTAAAACAAATCACTGCCCCTTCCATGGTGGAAGTTGTCCAATGTAGTCAACCTGCCATCAGGTAGCAGGCTGGTCACCTAGAGGAATGGTGCTATATTGGGGGCTGAGTGTGGGTCTCTGCTGCTGGCAGTTGGACATTCAGCAGTAACTGTAGCCAAGTCAGCCTTGGTGAGGGGGAAGTCCATGTTGCTGAACCCATGCATAACCTCCATCCCTACCTCCATGGCCACTTTGTTCATGAGCCCATTGGGCAATGACAGGAGTGGCTGGGGAAAGAAGCTGAGCATTAGCCACAGAGTGGGTCATCTTATCCACTTGATTATTAAAATCTCCCTCTGTGAAGTCACCCTCTGGTGAGCATTCATGTGGGACACAAATATTTTCATGTTTTTTGCCCACTCAGAAAAGTCTACCCACATACTTCTTCCCCAGACCTCTTTGTCACCAATTTTCCAATCATGCTCCTTCCAAGTCCCTGACCATCCAGCCAAACCATTGGCAAAAGCTCATGAATCAGTGTACAATCCCACATCTGTCCAAGCAAACTGAACAACCAGGTGCACTGCTCGAAGTTCTGCCCATTGGGAGGATTTGCCCTCACCACTGTCCTTCAGGATGTCCCAGAAAAGGGCTGCAGTGCTGCAGCTGTCCACTTTCGGGTGGTACCTGCATATCATGCAGAACCATCTGTAAACCAGGCCCAAGTTTTCTCATCCTCAGTCAACTGTTTGTAAAGGACTCCCCAAAAGGCCAAAGCTGTGGGCTGGGAAAGAGAAGGTAACATGGCAGGGGTGGTGACCATGGGCATTTGGGCTACTTCCTCGTGTAACTTACTTATGCCTTCAGGGCCCGCTCAAGCCCTGTCTTGTATATACCACTTCCACTTTATTATGGAGTGATGCTGTGCATGCCCAACTTTATGTTTTGGTGGGTCAGACAATACCCAGCTCACAATAGGCACCTCAGGTCTCATGGTAACTTGATGGCCCATGGTTAAGCGTTCAGTCTCTACTAATGCCCAGTGGCAGGCCAAAAGCTGTTTATCAAAGGGAGAGTAATTATCTGCAGAGGATGTCAGGGCTTTGCTCCAAAATCCTAAGGATCTGCATTGTGATTCTCCTATAGGGGCCTGCCAAATGCTCCAGACAGCATCTCTATTTGCCACTGAAACTTCCAGCACCATTGTATCTGCTGGATCATATGGCCCAACTGGTAGTGCAGCTTGCACAGTAGCCTGGACCTGTTGCAGGGCTTCCTCTTGTTCTGGTCCCCAATCAAAACTAGCAGCTTTTCTGGTCACTCGATAAATGGGCCAGAGTACCACACCCAAATGAGGAATGTGTTGTCTCCAAAATCTGAAGAGACCAACTAAGTGTTGTGCCTCTTTTTTGGTCGTAGTAGGGGCCAGATGCTACAGCTTATCCTTCAATTTAGATGGGATATCTCGACATGCCCCACACCACTGGACAGCTAGAAATTTCACTGAGGTGGAAGGCCCCTGTATTTTTGTTGGATTTATCTTCCATCCTCTCTCATGCAAATGCCTTACCAATAAGTCTTGAGTCTTTGCTTCTTCTTGCTCACTAGGTCCTATCAACATGATATCATCAATATAATGGACCAGTGTGATGTCTTGTGGGAGGGAGAGATAATCAAGATCCCTGTGGACAATATTATGACATAGGGCTGGAGAGTTGATATACCTCTGAGGCAGGACAGTAAAGGTATACTGCTGGCCTTACCAGCTGAAAGAAAACTGTTTCTGGTGGCCCTTACTAATGGCAATTGAGAAAAAAGCGTTTGCCAGATCAACAGCTGCATACCAGGTACCAGAGGATGTGTTGTTTGCTCAAGTAATGATACCATATCTGGGACAGCAGCTGTAATTGGAGTCACCACCTGGTTAAGTTTATGATATACTACTGTTATCCTCCAAGATCCATCTGTTTTCTGTACAGGCCAAATAGGAGAGTTGAATGGGGATGTGGGAATCACCACCCCTGCATCCTTCAAATCCGTGATGATGGCACTAATTTCTTCAATCCCTCCAGGAGTCCAGTATTGCTTTTGATTTACTATTTTGCTAGGCAGGGCAGTTCTAGTGGCTTCCTCTCGGCCTTTTCTACCATAAGAGCCCTCACTGCACAAGTCAGGGATCCAATGTGGGGATTCTGCCAGTTACTGAGTATGTCTATTCCAATTATACATTCTGGAACTGAGGAAATAACCACAGAATGTGTCTGGGGACCCACTGGAACCACTCTGAGATGGACCTGAGCTAAAACTCCATCAATTACCTGGCCTTCATAAGGCCCTACTCTGACTGGTGGACCACAGCGATGTTTTCAGTCTCCTGGAATTAATGTCTCTTCTGAGCCAGTATCTAATCGTCCCCAAAATGTCTGATCATTTCCTTTTTCCCAATGTACAGTTAATCTGGTAAAAGGCCAAAGGTCTCCCTGGGGAAAGGTGGGAGTAAGATTAACAGTATAAATTTTTGGCAGTTTAACAGGATCCTTCCCCAAGGGGACCTGGCCTTCTCCTCATTCAAGGGGCTCTGGGTCTGTAAAATGTCTCAAGGCTGAGAATTGATTAACAGGCCATGATTCTCTGCAACTGTAAGCTCCTTAATTGCTTTTTTTTAAAAAAAAATTTCCAATTTTAATTCTTAAAGTTTTTTTTTCTGTAGAAATTCATTAAAATTTATTGATTGATTAAAAGTATGTGGTCAGCCTTATAAGAGGACATCACCATTTTGGGATATTAAATGTCTTTTTTCTTCTCTTTATTTTTAAAGAAACTTTAAATTATGTAAATGTTACATCAAAAATACAGGGGACTCCCATACCCTCTACCTTCTCCCGCACCCACACTTTCCCACATTGACATCTTTCATTAGTGTGGTACACCTGCCATAATTGATGAACACATATGAAAGCATTGCTACTAACCAAGGTCTATAATTTACATTGTGGTTTATACTTTGCACCACACAGTTTTATAGGTTTTGACAAAATGTATAATGGCATGTATCCGTCATTGCAACATCATGCAGAATAATTCCATTGCCGCCAAAATGCCCCATGTTATACCTATTCTTCCTTCTCCCTCCCCTCATAACCACTGTCTTAATGTCAATGTTACAAGTTCTTCTATTACTAGAATAATAAGTCTACTTGTTATTCTACATAGTTGCATTCCCCCATATGTTTGTTCATTCCTCACCCTTAATCACTTTTTATAAAAAATATTATTCACTATTTGATTTAATCTTTTAAAAATTCAAATTTTCACCTCCCATGTTGAATTGATTCAATTAATTAATCATTAGTTTACTGAGGTCCTACTACATTCCAGCCACTAAATTATCGACAAGGAAGACACCAGTTAATTACAAATTATCTGCCTCCAATGAGTTTACTGGTTGTAGGTGGTGACAGGTGAGAAAACCATTCGTTATTATATAGTATGATAAAGATATTCACCAAATTGAGGAATATACCTAGGAGCACAAAGGAAGGTCACCTCTTTCATTTTGGCAATCAGGAATGGATTCCTGGAGGAGGTAACAGATGAACTGAATCTTGAGAGTAAAATAAGTGTTAGCCAGTTGGGCAGGTGGAGAATGTACCCAGAGGAGGACATAGCACAAGAGTATGTACAGAAGCATGGCAAAGCATGGAACTGTAGGGAATTTCAAGTAGTTGTTGTGGCTGGATTGTGCTGGGCATGAGAGGGTGTGATAAGAAATGAGGCAGTCTGGAGGATGTTTATATATTACTATTGACAAAAGTAATGGGAAAGACCCAGGATTAAGTAAAATTGCCTGGAATTATATTATCAAAGGACTGTTGATTTGAAAAATTTACATGCTAAAAGAAGGAATTCAATTTACTTCTGAACTAGGATAATCTGCACGTTAATAGATACTACATATATTTTAATAGATAATAAATCACCAGTATTGTACAAGGAATAGGGAACAAAGGGGACCTAAGAAGTAATAAAAATTGTCAATTCTCTAATTTCCAAAAGGCATTTCAACAGGTAAATTGGTCAAATGGCAGACAGTTGTCCAAATGGTAACATAATTAGAAGGAAGTTATAATTCTCACATTTATGGTTCTTTTATATTAGGAAATATAATAATTTCTAATATTCTTTCCTTTGTTAAAATTTACCCTGCTGTTGAGTAATAAAGAGCAATCACAAAATTTATGAATATATTACACAACAGCTGTTTATGATCATATACCTACTGGTACCAGTACCAGTACCTTTCTTCATAGAATTGAGTGTGCCTGATGGCTGACCCTTAGTTAACTTCATGTGAATCAAAACAACAGAGTGAAACGTCTATAAACAGAGCAAAACTTCTACAATGAGAAAATAAAATCAGCAGCAGCACTGGCATGCAAACTGAAGTCCCTGCTTTCCATTTTCAGAATCATGCTGCTCTGTTTCAGAATTGCTCTGTTTTTCAGAACTGCACTGTATAATATAAGAAAAACTGGTATAAACAGAATGACTCCACATTTGGTTTTAATATAAATTCTACTTTAATACATAAATGACCAGTTTGGATACTTATTCCACTCCATGAGGGAAAGGGAGTGAGAAGGGAAAGTAGAGGTTGAGGCAGGAAAATCAAATCACTTTAATAGGCTACCTTACAACAGTTGACAGCTACATAGTATACTTTCTAAGATATCCTCTTGTTGGATCCAGATTATGGGAACCAAGAGTTCAAAACAGATAGGTCAGCTAATTTAAAATCCCAAGTTTCTCAACCAAAGTTGAATCTATTGGCAGATGCCAGATTATTAGAATGCCCTGTGAGTCTAGAAAGTTGAAGGTAGTTCCTTCAATGAGAAAATAAAGACATGTTGCTTAAGGAAAAGGAGTAAAAATGATCTGGTATTAGGTGCACTAGGAAATGGCAAGTGAAACAAAATACCTGAAGTATTTATGTCTCATCTCAGATACTTATAACTTTTATATGACCATTATTTCTCCTTTCTCTCAATAGGATATATTTAATTACAATTTAAAAAGTAGTTAAAATTGAGTTTGTAATAAAAACCCAAATCCCATCAGAAGCAAAGTTACACAGAATCAGCCATGTCTTATGCAGATGCTGACTTATGCTCCCCACCACAGTATTTGATAAACAAACTAACATTTATTAGGCACCTACAACATGTCAAGAACTCTGCAAAGGACAAACAAGGATGGCTAATAGAGTCCCTGAGCTCACAGTCTAGGGATTACTGGAAGGAAAAGTGATGGATCATGAGAGGAAGGGATCAGCCTAATTCAGCTGAATGTGGTTCCAGGTTTAATGATACGTAGTTTTCACACCAGGACCTAAAAACAGGGGAGTGGGTGTTGGCTGTTCTGGTTTCTTGTATTTCCATATGAACTTTTCCATGAAAGCTGGGGCAATAGCAATGGAGTAGCTAAAAATAGGCCATAATTAGAGCAAAGAAAGCAACAGCCAGCACAACCCTGACCATTGATGTTGAGATCATGGAGTCACTCCTTTCAGCTACTCTTGTCATCATGGGCTTCCTGATACGATCTTCTGTGGTGAGGAGAGCTTGCCGAGCTCCATCCCACTTTCCAGGGCCCTGTAGACGATATTGGATTGGAGTACAGGGTCCCAATAATAACTGCAATGCCAACTTGGGGTCAGTGAAGGCTAAGGACAGAAGATTGGGCCTGACCCCCAACAGATCAGCAATCTCTTCCATCGCATCTATGTAGTCTATCTGAATGGTATGGCGTTGGCTCTCTACATATCTGGAACAGAAAAGACAGAAGCAATGAGTTATCAACAGTTCAGTTAATCAATCAATCCCCCAATCTGTGAGTGCTTGGCGAATACCTGCTATTGGCTCAATATTGGGATAGGAGCTATAGAAAATAGAAAAGAAATTACAAGATATTGTCTCTGTCCTCAAGAAGCAGAGAGAACTGTGAGACTTTGGGCAAATCATGTGGATTTAGACTACTCCATATAAATGTAAAGAGGAAGTCGTTAAAAGAGAATTTAGTAGTTGGGGACTTGAAAGACGTAAAAGATATAGATAGGCTGAGAACAATATTACAAGTCAGTTTAACAGCAGACCTAAGGAGCAGAGGTGAAATGAGTGTATAATATGAGCAGAGAATATGTGTGGGCACTACCCAGAGCAGAGGAGGCATGTTGTGGGAATCAAGGATGGACATGGAGAGACAGGTATAGCAGATCCCAACACAGAAGACTCTGATACCACCAGAAAGCAAGAACCCATCACAAAAATAACTGCTCCTCTAAACCAATCACTGTAAGTGTAGAATCCTCGGTTATTTTATGAGGGCAGTGGTGGTAGGGTCCATAGAGCAGGACTTCCTAGGACCATTGTTAATTTGGACTCCTGAAAGAAGGGGGTGGCCCTTCAAATGATTACTCGAAGTGTAGAACTGAAGAGCCAAAAGGACTTTTTTTAAGGGAAGAAAATGTGAAAACAGTGATATATACAATTACCTGTATGGAGAGAGTGGAATTTGGGTAGCTGGGGGGGACTTTTACTTTTTACTTTCTATAATGAAAATAAAAGAAAGAACAGTGGGACAGTGGAGAATAAAAGAAATGCCAAGTCAAGCTCAATAAGATTGGATGGACTTGAGGAATCCAAAAACAGGATAGGAAAAAGATTATAGAAAGCAAATTTGAGGGAAGTATTGGGAAATAGAATGTAGGAGGGACTGTTAGATGATCAAGTAGGAATTTATTGAAATGGGACTAAAGTTTAAAAGAGAAGAAGATGGAAAGAATTTGAGAGCTTTCCTTTATGGACATTATATGGGCTCAAGGGTTTGTAGGCATGCACTTATTTATCCTACAATAGAGGGTGAAGAACTGTAGTATTTATGAACATTTCACAAAAGAGGTTCATTAGAACCTGCCTTATAGGGTTGTTATGAAGATTAAATAAGTTCATGCATATAAAACATTTATCTCAGTGTGTGTACGTAGTGGACCTTCAATAAAGGTTAAATTATATCCTTGGGGACTGCTCACAATCAGAAGTAGTTAGACAAAAATAAGAAAAAGGAAAAGAGAGGTCAAAGGTTGAAATAGGATAGTTTAGTTCAAGAAAAGGTAGGAAAGAGAGGACTCTGAGAAGGAAGAGATGTTTAAAAGCACCAAATTCAGAAGTGAGAGGAAGGAAAATGAAATTGGTCGTATATGACATTCAAGAGAGCAGTTTCAGGAGTAAGGATGAAAGTTCCATTGTAGGGGGCTTAGGAAAGAGGAACGAGTCATTATATATTATATATAATTATATATTTAGAGTATATAATATAAAATATTTATTGCAGAAGTTTGGCAGTGAAAGAAGAGAGAAAAGGAGGCAAGGACCTGGAAGGGATAACAGGATACATAAAATTTCCTCCTGCCAGAAAGGGAAGAACCGTGCTAACAATCAATTGAAGAAAACCATGGCCTAGAAGGATTTTGCCTGGAATGATTTTGTTCCTGATTTTCCCATAAAAACAGGCACTTATCATCAATTTCCACTTTGTCCAAATAATAATCACCCAGAGATTGAGCTCAGGTTCTGAAATTCAGGTTCCTGGAATGCTGCATTCACACAAGACCTAAGTAGCCGGCTGATGTTACCACCTTCCCAAATTACACGCTATATTCATACCATGTGCTGCTGTGATGCTGTCTGATGACAGCAAACAAAGCAACCACTGCAGAAAAGATTTGTAAATTTATCTGTCAGATTTGCAATTCCATTACGTCTACCTCTCATTAATTCCACACTGCACTTCCTTTGTCTAGCAGCTCTACTAGCGTTTCAATTAATCCTTCCAAAAATAACACCTGATTTTCTCTCCATGTGCTTTTTCCTACTCGAATTTTCCTTTAGGCCTTAAACACTTTTCTTGAGCTTCTCTTTCGTTTTCTGTCGATATTCAAAGAACTCGTACTACTGCTATTTCTCCATGCTATTGTCACAAACTATTATCTCCTTTTCCTTCAAAACATGAATCCTTAAATGAAATCCTTAAACTAACATGAAGAAGCTTAATGTAGTACAGTATTGCTTTTATTAAGAGAGACATAGTAAGTGGAAAAGTAGTAAGTAGAAAAATTAACAACATATTTTCCTGGGAAAATTTCTTACCTTTTTGCCATTTCCTCTTGAGTCTTAGATATTTCTGCAATCATTTTACTTTGCGAGGGTAATGTCTTTAGCCCTAAAGAGAAAAGTTAAAATTTTAAGTGTAAAATTATCTGATTAGGAATAATAATTCTATTAACAATTACCATGCTATGGAAAATTCAGAGAAATATAGGCTTTTTCTGTCCTCAAGGAACTTACATTTCACTTAAGCACCTTCATCTCCTCCCCCCTCACTCCCACCACCACTAGTATACTGATATTAACATCTGTAGTTTACTGTATTCTATTTTGTCCTTGGTAAATATTTCTCCTCCTGCTTTCAAACCAATACTTACCACTTCCCTAGTGTAGTCTTTCAAGTGAGAAATGAAATGTGGGCATAAGGGAATAATAAATGGCCTTAAAAGTATATGATAAATGAGGTACGAAGAAAAGAGCAGGGGTATGGGGATAAATACCCACTCTTGAACTCTTAATAACAAAAGGCTGACTTCCAGGAAGCTGGTGGGTTAGAAAGACATGGGACTCTCTTCTCCTCTAGAAAAATAGGTAGAGGAAAGGCTGAAACAGCCTAGAAAAAGATCGTCTAGAGTTTAGTATACACCGCCCAGAAAAGAGAGGGACAAAGGAGGGGAATTGCGATGGCAAAACTGTTTAACCAAGAATCAAAGACCAGCAGTAACACACACCCTTCCACCACTAAATCCCTATGAAAGAGAAAGAAATTGAGCATCTGAATAAACTACCACCCTAATCAGATGCCTAGACATCAGCAAAAAATTATGAGCCATACTAAGAAAGTGGAAGACATGACCCAAGAAAAGGAATATATTAAATTCCCAGAAGAGACGCAGGATTTGAGACAACTGATTAACAAGAGGGATACAAATTTCCAAAATGAAATTAATGAGTTGAAAGACAATATGGCTAAAGAGATAAATAACATCAAGAAGACATTGAGTGAGCACAAAGAAGAATTTGAAATCTTGAACAGAAAAGTAACAGAGCTCATGGGAATGAAAGACAAAATAGATGAGATTAAAAAAAAAACCAAAAAACAGAGGCATACAACAGCACATTCAAAATGATTGGAGAAAGAATAAGTGATACCAAAGACAGAACAGATGAAAGTGAAGAGAGAAAAGAACAGAGAGGGAAAAGAATGGAAAAAATTGAACAGGGGCTCACTGAGTTGAATGACAACATGAAATGTAACAATATACATGTCATGGGAATTCCAGAAGGAGAAGAGAAGGGAAAGGGGGCAGAAAGAGTGTTTGAGGAAATAGTTGAAAATTTCCCAACTCTCACAAAAGAAATGAACTTACATGTCCAAGAAGTGCACCTACCCCAATCAGGATAAATCTGAATAGACTTATTCCAAGACACATACAACTCAGAATTGCAAAGATAAAGAGAAAATCTATGAGAGAAGCAAGGGAGAAGCAAACCATCACATACAAGGGACGCCCAGTACGACTTAGTGCAGATTTCTCATCAGAAACCATACAGGTGAGAAGACAGTGGTATAATACGATTAGAAGACTGAAAGAGAAAAACTGCCAGCCAAGAATTCTGTATCCAGCAAGACTGCCCTTCAAATATGAAGGTGAGTTTAAAATATTCAAAAACAAACAAAAATTAAGAGAGTTCATAAAAAAGAACCCACCTTTGCAGGAAATAATAAAGGAAGCCTTAGAGCTTGAAAGAAAAAGATAGAAGAGAGAGGCTAGGAGGAGAGTATAGAAGAAAGAATATCAGAAAGGATAACCAAAGGAAAAAAGACAAATGAAAATTTGATATGACATATGAAAACCAAAGAAGAAAACGGTAGAAGTAAATAATGCATTTACAGTAATATCATTGAATGTGAATACATTAAACTCCCCAATCAAAAGATATAGGCTTACAGAATGGATAAAACAACAACAACAACAACAAAAAAAACATGAGCCATCCATATGCTACTTTCAACAGACTCATGGTAGACCCAGGGATACAAAGCGGCTGAAAGTGAAAGCTTGGAAAAAGATACTCCACACAAACAGTAACCAAAAAAGAGCAGGGGTCGCTATACTAATATCGGACAAAACAGACTTTAAATGAAAAAAAAAGTTATAAGAGATATAGAAGGCCATTATATATTAATAAAAGGGACAATCCACCAGGAATATATAACAGTCATAAATATCTAGACACCTGACCAGGGTGCCCCAAAATACATGAGACAGCCTCTGGAAAAACTGAAGGGAGAAATACACATCTCTACAATTGTTGTTGGAGACTTCAACATACCACTCACATCATTAGATAAAACAACTAGACAAAAGATCAGAAAGGAAACAGAGAACTTGAACATGATAAATGAGTTACATCAAACAGACATATACAGAAAGTTTCATCCAAACTCAGCGGGTTATACATTCTTCTCAAATGCCTATGGATCTTTCTCCAGGATAGACCACATGTTACAATGCAGCTCTCAATAAATGTACAAAGACTGAAATTATACAAAGCAAGGTTTCATATCATAATGGAATGAAACTGGAAATCAATAATAGACAGAAAAAGGTAAATTTGCAAATGAATGGAGGCTAAATAACACAGTCCAAAATTATCAGTGGGTAAAAGAAGAAATTGCAAGTGAAATCAGTAAATATATTGAGACAAATGAAAATGAGAACACAACTTATCAAAACTTATGGGATACTGCAAAGGTAGACTTCAGAGGGAAATTTATAGCCTTAAATGCCTGTATTAAAAAGAAGAAAGAGCTAAACTCAAAGATTTAACTGAAGAAGTAGAGAAACTAGAAAAAGAACAGCAAACAGGAGAAAAAAATCAAATTGAGAACAACAACAACAAAAAAATAGAGAAAATCAACAAAACCGAAACCTGGTTCTTTCAGAAGATTAATAAAATTGACAATCCCCTACAAAGACTAACAAAGAAAAAAGAGAAAAGTTGAAAATAAATACAATCAGAAATGGAAGGGGGGAAGTTATGACTGACCCCACAGAAATAAAAAGGATCATCAGAGGATATTATGAGAAACTCTATACCAACAAACTAGACAACCTAGATGAAATGGACAAATTCCTAGAACTGCACAAACAACCTACACTGATGCTACAAGACATGTAAGAACTTAACAAACCAATCACATTTAAAGAGATTGAAATCTGTCATCAAAAATCTCCCAACAAAGGAAAGTCCAGGACCAGATGGCTTCATGTGTGAATTCTACCAAGCATTTAGAAAATAAAACCAATCCTGTTTAAACTCTTCCAAAAAATTGAAGAGGAGGGAAAATTACCCAAAATATTTTATGAAGCCAACATCACCCTAATACCAAAGCCAGATAGACACTTCAAGAAAATTACAGACCATTCTCTCTAATGAACATAGATACAAAAATTCTCAACAAAATACTTGCAAATCAGATCCAACAGCATATCAAAAGACTTATACATCACAGCCAAGTGGGATTTATTACTATATGCAAGGATGATTCAACATAAGAAAATCAGTTAACATAAAATACCACATTAACAAATTGAAGGAAAAAACCCATGATCATCTCAATCAACGCAGAAAAGGTATTCGACAAAAACCAGCATCCTTTCTTGATAAAAACCCTTCACAAGTAGGAATAGAAGGAAAATTCATCAATATGATAAAAAGGCTTATATGAAAAACCCAGAGCCAACATTGTACTCAATGGGGAAAGGTTGAAAGCTTTCCTTCTAAGATCGGGAACAAGACAAGGATGCCCACTGTTACCATTATTATTCAACATTGTACTAGAAGTTCTAGCCAGAGCAATTAGACAAGAAAAAAAACTTAAAGGCATCCAAATAGGAAGAGGAAGTAAAACTCTCACTATTTGTGGATGACATGGGCCTATATTTAGAAAATTCTGAAATGTCTACAACAAAACTATTTGAGCTAAGAAATGAATTCAGCAAAGTGGTAGGATACAAGATCATCATGCAAAAATCAGTAATGTTTTGTATAGTAGTACTAAACAATCTGAGGAGGAAATCAGTGAAAAAATTCCATTTACAATAGCAACAAATAGACTCAAATACCTAGAAATCAGTTTAACCAAAGAAGTACAGGACCTATATGCAGAAAACTACAAAACAATTCTAAAATAAATCAATGAAGACCTAAACAAATGGAAAGGCATTCTGTGTTCATGGACTGGAAAACTAAATATCATGAAGATATCAGTCCTACCCAAAATGATTTATAGGATCAATACAATACCAATCAAAATTCTAACAGCCTCCTTACAGAAATAGAAAAGGCAATTACCAAATTCATTTGGAAGGGAAAGTGAAGCCAAATAGCCAAAAGCACTCCAAAAAAAAGGGGGGTGACATGGGAGGACTTTCACTGCCTGATCTTGAAACATATTACAAAGTTACAGTGGTCAGAACAGCATGGTACTGGCATAAAGATAGACACATCGATCAGTGGAATAGAATTGAGAACCCAGAAATAAACCCTCACCTATACAGTCAACTGGTTTTCGACAAACCTACCAAGTCCATCTAATGGGACAAATCAGGCTCTTCAACAAATGGTGCTAGGAGAACTGGATGTCTATAAGCAAAAGAATGAAAGAGGACCCCTATCTCACTTCCTACAAGAATCAACTCAAAATGGATGAAAGGCCTAAATATAAAAGCCAGGACCATAAAACTACTAGAAAAAAATGTATGGAAACATCTTAAAGACTTTGTGGTAGGTCGTGGTTTCTCAGACCTTACACCCAAAGCACATGCAACAAAAGAAAAAATAGATGAATGGGACCTCCTCAAAATTAAACACTTCTGCACCTCAAAGTTCTTTGTCAAAAGGGTGAAAAGGCGGCTAACTCAATGGGAGCAAATATTTGGAAATCACATATCCGATAAGGGTTTAATATCCATCATATATTGTAACATCATTGATGTTACAACTCAACAATAAAAAGACAAATGACCCAAATTAAAAAATGGGCAAAAGAGTTGAATAGACATTTGTCCAAAGAAGAAATACAAATGGCAAAAAAACCATGAAAAAATGTTCATCATCACTAATGATTAGGGAAATACAAATCAAAATTACAATGATACCATTTCACACCTATCAGAATGGCCACTATTAAAAAGACGGAGAACTACAAGTGTTGTAGAGGATGTGGAGAGATAGGAACACTTCTTCACTGTTGGTGGGAATGCAGAATGGTACAGCCACTATGGAGGACTGTTTGGTAGTTCCTAAGGAAGTTGAAATAGATTTGCCACGTGACCCTGCAATACCACTACTGCGTGGTATACCCAGAACTGAGAGCAGTGACAAAAATAGACATCTGCACACCTATGTTCATAGCGGCATTATTCACAATTGCCAAAAGTTGGAAACAACCCAGGTCAACAGACAAATGGATAAACAAACTGTGGTCAATTCACGCAATGGAATATTATAGAGCAGTAAGAAGAAATGAAGTCATAAAGCATATGACAACAGGGATGAACCTGGAGAACATCATGTTGAGGGAAGTAAGCCAGGCGCAAGAGGACAAATACTGTATGACTGAGTTACTATAAACTACATATTGTGTAACATATTGCATATTTCCATTTATATAAAATGTAAATATAAATAAATTTTTAAAGATGAAAAAAATAACTAGACGCTCTCTATTACAGAGAGAAGGAAATAAAAATAAGCTCTCAATTAAATTTTAGGCCTAAAGTCTTTTAGAAGCTATCCCTTACCTTTTTTTTTTTTTGACTTTATTTTGTACATTTAGTAATTGAAAACATAAACAATTAAAAACTAAAAAGTAAACACAGATGAATAAATATATACATTCCTCAATTAAATGTAATGGATACATATAAATTTTTTTTTGAATCAAACAATATGTTACACAATTGCTATGAACATTGGTGTGCAGATGTCTGTTCGTGTCACTGTCCTCAGTTCTTCTGGATAGATACCCAGTAGTGGTTTTGCCGGGTCCTGTGGCAAGTCTATATTCAACTACTTTAGGAACTGCCAAACAGTCCTCCATAGTGGTTGTACCATTCTGCATTCCCACCAACAGTGAATAAGTGTTCCTATCTCTCCACATCCTCTGCAACACTTGTAGTTCTCTTTTTTAAATATATATAAAGATTTATTTTTATTTATTTATTTACTCCCCCCTGCCTTGCTGCTTGTGCTTGATGTGTCCATTTGCTTTGCATTTTTCTGTGTCTGCTTGTCTCCCTTTGTTGTATTATCTAGCTGTGCCAGCTCACTACGCAGCGCAGGCTGTCAGCTCACGGAGCCATGCTAGCCGGCCTGCCTTTACTAGGAGGCCTGGATTCCTGGGGCCTCTCATGTGGTAAACAGGAGCCCAACCAACTGAGCCACAGCTGCTTCCCTCTGTCTTTTTAATAGTGGCCATTTGAATAGGTGTGAAATGATATCTCATTGTAGTTTTGATTTGCATTTCCCTAATCATGAGATATGTTGAGCATTTCTTCTTGTGTTTTTTTTGCCATTTGTATTTCTTCTTTGGAGAAATGTCTATTCAAGTCTTTTGCCCATTTTTTTAATTGGGTCATTTGTCTTTTTATTGCTGAGTTGTAACATCTCTATATATCCTGGATATATAAAGATATGTGATCAGATATGTGATTTCCAAATATTTTTTCCCATTGAGTTGGCTGCCTTTTCACCCTTTTGACAAAGTCCTGTGAGGTCCAAAGTGTTGAATTTTGAGGAGGTCCCATTTATCTATTTTTTCTTTTGTTGCACGTGCTTTGGGTATAAGGTCCAAGATACCACCACCTACTACAAGGTCTTGAAGTTGTTTCCCTACATTTTCTTCTAGTAGTTTTATGGTCCTGGCTTTTATATTTAGATCTTTGATCCATTTTGAGTTGATTCTTGTATAGGGGGTG
>JAQZBX010012963.1:0-40498 GCA_029593785.1 Cabassous unicinctus
TTTCAATCTTTTTATATATTTATTGAGAGCTGCATTGTGCCCTAACATGTGGTCTATCCTGGAGAAAGATCCATGGGCACTTGAGAAGAATGTATAAACCGCTGAGTTTGAATGCAGTGTTCTGTATATGTCTGTTAGGTCTAATTTGTTTATCATATTGCTCAAGTTCTCTGTTTCCTTGTTGATCTTCTGTCTAGTTGCTCTATCTAATGATGTGAGTGGGGTGTTGAAGTCTCCAACGATTATTGTAGAAATGTCTATATCTCCCTTCAGTTTTGCCAGAGTTTGTCTCATATATTTTGGGGCATCCTGGTTAGGTGCATAGATATTTATGACTGTTATATCTTCCTGGTGGATCGTCCCTTTTATTAATATATAATGGCCTTCCATATCTCTTATAACTTTTTTGCATTTAAAGTCTGTTTTGTCTGATATTAGTATAGCTACCCCTGCTCTTTTCTGGTTACTATTCACATGGAGCATCTTTTTCCAACCTTTCACTTTCAGCCAGTTTGTATCCCTGGGTCTAAGGTGAGTTTCTTGTAAGCAGCATATGGATGGTTCATGTTTTTTTATCCATTCTATCAACCTGTATCTTTTGATTGGGGAGTTTAATCCATTCACATTCAATGATATTACTGTAAATGCACTATTTACTTCCTCCATTTTATTCTTTGGTTTTCATATGTCATCTTGTTTTTGTCTGTCTTTTTACTCTTTTGGTTATCCTTTCTGCTATTCTTTCTTCTACACTCTCCTCCAAGCCTCTCTCTCCTGTCTTTCAGGTTCTAAGGCTTCATTTACTATTTCCTGCAAAGGTGGATTCTTTTTTGCAAACTCTCTTAGTTTCTGTTTGTTTGTGAATATTTTATACTCCCCTTCATATTTGAAGGACAGTTTTGCTGGATAAAGAATTCTCAGCTGGCAGTTTTTCTCTTTCAGTTTCCTAATTGTATCATACCACTGTCTTCTCGCCTCCATGGTTTCTGAAGAGAAATCTGCACTAAATCTTACTGGATGTCTTTTGTATGTGATCATTTGCTTCTCTCTTGCTGCTCTGAGAATTTTCTCTTTATCTTTGACATTTGACATTCTGAGTAGTATGTGTCTTGGTGTAGGTCTATTTGGATTTATTATGATTGGGGTACAGTGTGCTTCTTGGACATATAAGTTCATTTCTTTCGTGAGAGTTGGGAAATTTTCAGCTATTATTTCCTCAAATACTCTTTCTGCCCCTTTTCCCTTCTCTTCCCCTTCTGGAACTCCCATGACACGTGTGTTGTTGCATTTTGTGTTGTCATTCAACTCTCTGAGCCCCTGCTCCATTTTTTCCATTCTTTTCTCTCTCTCTTCTTTTCTCTCTTCAATTTTAGATGCTCTGTCTTCGGTATCACTTATTCTTTCTTCTCTCATTTCTAGTCTGCTGTTGTATGCCTCAAATGTATTTTTTACCTTGCCTATTGTGTCTTTCATTCCCAGGAACTCTGTTACTTTTCTGTTCAGGATTTAAAATTCTTCTTTGCATTCGCTCAATGTCTTCTTGATGTCATTTATCTCTTTATCTATATTGTCTTTCAACTCACTAATTTGATTTTGGAAATTTGTGCTCATCTCACTGATAAGTTCTCTCAAATTCTGCATCTCTTCTGGGACTTTGATTTATTCCTTTTCTTGGGCCATGTCTTCTGTTTTCTTAGTATGGCTCTTAATTTTTTGCTGGTGTGTAGGCATCTGGTTAAGATGTAGCTTACTCAGATCCTCAATCTCTTTCTCTTTTATAGGGATTTAGTGGCAAGAAGCTGTGAGTGACCATAGCTCTTCGATTTTTGGCTCAACCTGGATTGTTAGGATTGTCCTGCTGGTTGCTCAAAACTGGGCACTGGACCTAGTAATTGGTTGTAGAGTCACTTTTTAGGGCCTTGGGCAGGGAGTCTATAGAGGCCAGGAAAAGCCTCTCCTACTTATTTTTAATTTTCTTATGTGCACTTCCTTGGTCTGCCAGGAGATGGCACTCTTTGGCAGCGCTCAATTCAATGCCTGCTTGGAGTGTATTTGTTGTGACACAGACCAGATCAATGTGATAGAGCTTCCGGGCTGGAGGCTAAGAGCCTTGTTATTCAAACTTTCTGAGACAGTTCTCCAGTCTTCTCTGGCAGTCGCCTCCCTTTTCCCAGCTCAGAAATATTTCCACTCCCCTTGGAGTCCTCAACAATCAGTCCTTGTTAGTAGAGGAGGAGATTGGGAGGGTTGTATATCTTTAGGCCCTTGAAGGCTCCAAGGCAAACAATGGCACAGCCCCACCCAGCCTGGAAGTGTTCTCGGGACAGGGCAGACCAAAACCTGCCAGTCAAAAGCCAAGTCAGCCCCAGACTCTCTCTCCCCTCTCCTGTGGAGTCCTCAACAATTAGTCCAGGCTGGAAGAGAGAGAGATTGCAAGGGTCGGATTTCTCCAGTCCTTCGCTGGCTCCCAGGGCAAACCACTGTGTGGTCCCACCTGGCCTGGAAGGGCCCGTGGGGCACCGCAGCCCAAATTTTCGGGTCAGAACCTGAGTCAACCTTAGGCTGTGTCCCTCTCTCTCCCCTTTCCTGGGGTGCTAGATCCGTGGAGCCCCCATTGTCTGTAGTCGCAGGCCCAGAGGCCCGAGAATTCTAAAGAGTCTTTAGTGTGGGGGAGGGTGCCAGCAGCAGCAGGCGCTGCTAGTTCCAACTCACAGTTTTGTCGTAACGATTTCCCTCTTTTGTCCCTCTCTCCTCTGGGTGTTGTGCAGCCTTCACCTGCTGTCCTAAACCCTAGAAGATCTTTTTGGGGGCTGTTTCAGCCTGTTGTCTAGCTGTTTTTCTGGAGAAGAGATTCCCGTGTCTTACTAGTCTGCCATCTTCCTAGAAGTCAACCTTTTTACTTTATTTTTAAAGAAGTTTTAGGTTACAGAAAAGTTGCATGGAAAATATAGGGGATTCCCACATACCCCACCCCTTCCCCCTCTCAACATCTTACATTAGTGTGGTACATTTGTTAAAATTGACGAACAAATATTGAAGCATTGCTACTAACTATGGTCAATAGTTTACATTATTGTTTACACTTTGCATGGTACAATTGTATAGTTTTAAAAATTTTTATAATGTACTTTTTAAATTTTTTAAAAAGATACTTAGATTACATAAATGTTACATAAAAATATATAGGGGATTCCCATATGCCCTGCTACCTACCCCTCACACATTTTCCCACATTAACAACATCTTTCATTAGTGTGGTACATTTGTTACAATTGATGGACACATTTTGGAGCATTGCCACTAAGCATAGATTACACTTTACATTGTAGTTTACACTCTCCCCCGCACAATTTTGTAAGTTATGACAAGATATATAATGGCCTGTATCTGTCATCACAGTGTCATTCAAGACAATGCCCATGTCCCAAAAATGTTCCCATGTTAACACCTATTTTTCCCTGATATGAGGGATGAGATTTACTAAACAGGATGTTTGCCTTGATCAGCCCATGTGTTATATGTATAAGGGACATCCTAGCTGGACTGAATCAAACTAGATCAATCTGGCAGCTGGAGATGGAGGATAGTCCTCCCTCCCCCCAAACATCTATTTGCATCCACTGTTCTATGTGGAACTTTGAGGGCCTTGTAGGAAAATACTTAAATCTGGTCCACTTTTTGGAGTCAAGCATATACACAAACATTCACTCCACAAGTATTTATTACGTGCCTCCTATTGTGCCAGACACTGTGTTAAGTGCTGGGGATAGAGCTATGAAAACAAGGTCCCCGACCTTAAGGAGCTTGCAATCTTAGTGGAGGAAACAATAATAAATAGAATAGCAAATAAACAAGAAAATTAATGATTGTAGGGAAGCGGGTGTGGCTCAGTGGATAGAGCCCCCGTTTACCATATGGGAGGCCCGGGTTCGCGTCCCGAGGCCTCCTTGTGAGGGCACACCGGCCTGAGCGGTGCCGTGGGCTGATGCGGCAAGACCTCATAGGAAGGGGGAGATAAGCAGACACAGAGAAGACACACAGCGAATGGACACAGCAGCACAAGCAGCAAGGGGGGTGGGGATAAATAAAATAAAATAAATAAATCTTAAAAAAAAAAAAAAATTAATGATAGTGATAACTGCAATTAAAGAAAATAAAACCAAGAGTGAGGAAGTAGAGACAAACTGGGGAAGGCCACTTCAGATAGGGTGCTTAGGGAAAGCCTTAGAAAAAAGTATTACCTGAGATTAATCATCAAAGATGAGAAAGAGCTAGCCATTCTCCCCTTTGGAGAGTTCATCCCAGGGGAAGTCAGGTGCAAAGTCTCCAGGGCATGTGTTCAAGGTAGAAAACAGAAGCCATCATGGCTAGAGGTGGTGACTATGGTATAAGATATACTTGCAGAGCTGGGAAAACTAGAACTTACCTGACCCTGTAGGCCATGGTGAGGAGTGATCAGAAGTCACTGAAAAGGTTTAAGGAGGAGATTGACATGATTTATTTGATTTACAGTTTTAGGAAATCACTCTGGCTCCTGTGAGGAGAATGGAGGCAAAAATGGAATCAGATTAGCTGAGTGATGATGGTGGCTTGGACCAAGGCCACCAGCAGCATTTCACTGGGGAACCCACTGAGTCAGAAGTTCTAAGGTGAGGGCCCAGCAATCTGTGTATTAACATGCTCTCTGGGTGATTCTGATGCACACTGAAGTTTGAGAACCCCTAGATTAGGGGTATGGAAAGAGAGAAAGGAAGAAGCAGACCATAGTGGAGATCAGTTTTAAAGGCAGAACTTGGTAATGCATTGAACAGTAAACATGAGGTAAAAGGACTACTGGAGCAGAATTCAACATAAGGGAGGAAGAGTAGGAAGGGACAGGTGGTTTCTAGGACAGCCGAGTGACTGATCCAGGGTTCCATCCTGAACTAGCCTCCGTCAAGGCATATGGGCGCACTGGGAGGGAAAAGGACTCTGTGTGTATGAATTAAACTGTGTAAAGTTGTTGGGCGGTGGGGCATGGGGGTGTCAAGCAACACAGGACCTGGAGCATTCTGGCTCACAGAGTGACTATCAAAGCCACAGCTGTGAACCCTGCTATGAGAGGAAGGGGATAACTCAGAGTAACAGTGGGTATATCTAAGTCCCCATCTTGAGACTCTCTGAAATATGAGAAGGAAGCATGATGGAACTTTGCCTGGTTGCCTGGCATCTAGACCTCTTCCTAATCCAGAGTATCCCTTAGTGTGTGGGGCCCAGTGAGAGACACAGCCCCATACCCCTCTACAGAAGTCAGGAGGGAACTGATTTACCTCTTATGAGTCCCTGTCATCCAGGGCATGGGAACATGATCTAGGCTCAGCCAATCAGGCACCCACCTGAGACTTTGGCTGTAGATAGAGTTTATTCCTGTCTAAGGCAGTGGAGTCAATGTTTTATTGGGAAGGACTGTGAGGATCCAGTGGCAGCATCCTAACCCAACAGCTCTTCTGACATGACTTTTGCTGAGTTATTTCCCACCCAGTTTTCCCAGCCTTATCATCCGTTTATGAGTATCAAGTACACTTCCAGTAAACTTGTCTGTGGGGGCTCAGAACTCTTAGTGGTACATTTGTACTCATAGGCTGCAGCACCAGGGGCATTTGGGTTGCAGGTAGCTTAAGGCAACATCTTCAGGATGCTGCTTCTCTGAACCTGTTTCACTTGGTATGAGAGCACAGTCAACAGTCAGCTAAGATCTTGAATAACAGGGAATCCATTTTATTTCTAATGTCTTTTTATTCTGCTAACATATATATGCATTTATATATATATATATATATTTTTTAAAGATTTATTTATTTATTTATTTATCCCCCCCTTGCTGCTTGTGCTTGCTGTGTCCATTTGCTGTGTGTTTTTTCCGTGTCTGCTTATCTCCCCCTTGCTGTGAGGTCCCGCTGCATCAGCCCACCGCGCCGCGCGGGCTGGCCTGCCCTCACAAGGAGGCCCCGGGAAGCGAACCCAGGGCCTCCCATATAGTAAACGGGAGCTCTATCGATTGAGCCACACCCGCTTCCCGTATATATATTTGATATATATATATAACATAAATTTTGCCAGTTTAACCATTTATAAGTGTACAATTCAGTGGCATTAATTACATTTACAATGTTGTACTACCATCACCACCGTTCTGACATCTTCTGATGCCATCTCCTCATTCAAGCCTACTGTCCCAATTCTGGTGAACATCTTAAGGTCCTCCCCATGATCTCAGACCTTCAGCAGCCTCCACTGCAGTGGGTCATCCTAGAGCATTTCCTTAATCATGCCATGTCCTGTTCAAACATTGTTAATAAAATATTCAGAATAAAGCCAAAATTCTTTAACTTGATATTCAAGGCCCTTCCCAATTTCATTTCTATCTCTTTTCCCTAACTTACTTTCTAATACTTTACAACACATCCCATGCTCAAAGTAGACTGGCCCATCACTGTGCCCCATACATGCATCATGCATTCTCACCCAAACCTGGAAAGCCTCTCCTCCCCCTTTCTCTCCCGGGCCTTCCATCCCTCTTCAGTCCCCACCTCTGTTGGGAAACCCTCCCTGCACTTACCTATATAAACCTTTATAACACTTAATGTCTGGGCCAGTCATCTCATACTCGTCAGATATTTCCTAGTATTACTCGTTTCCTTTTATTTGGATCATGCCTTATTCCAGATTGTAAACCCATTTAGAGCAGATGCCACACTCCACAGAGTTATTCCCTGTTATTACCCAACCTCGTGTGTGTCCTAGAGATAGTGGTGTATGATGCAGAACAGGATGAAAATATAGATAGGCAAGGATATCAGAGACATGTGTCATTGCCACCCCCATCCATAGCCCCTTTTAAAGAATCTTTTCATCCCAAATTACCTGGAAGGAGCATACTTCTTTACCCTATGACCCCAAGCATGGTGAATTGGGCCAGACTTAGATATCTGACCCCAAAGCAGCTGCTCCATTGTGAGGCAACACACAATCAGTCCTATCAGTCTCTCTCATACGAGAATTTGCCCTAAGAGATGCAGAGACTGTTGCCAATTGGTGGCTGTCACTAGAGCGTGATGATCAGGATGCAGTTTACAGAGCAGCTGTGTTGGATGAAGTAAGCAAGATGAGTACACAGAGAGTGCTGGCTCAGGAGAGGGGACAATGGGGTAGATTCAGAGACCGTGCAGCTCCTGGAGATGGAGGGTGGCTTCAGCTCCTGTGGGCTTTCTGCTTTCAGATCCAGTCTTTCACTCACCAGGGTCTGGCCATATTCCTGTCCATGACTTTCCCCTTTAATGGTTCAGTAAATTGGAACTAGCTTGAGTGGGTTTTGTTGTTGTTTTAATCTTTGCCATAAAAGAAGCCTTCTAGAAAAGAGGCAGCACAGGCTAATAATGATTCTCACTCTCCATTCTTTACATTCCTCCTAGGCAGGGCCCCTGAGAGGGTCCTGCGCCTTCCCCTTCTCCTAGGACTGTCACAGCAAAGTGTGACTACTGACTTCCTAGCATGGAGAACCAAAAATCAATTGCTAAAATGCTGTCAAAAAGTGACATTCAAGTTTGAGTGACAATGATGTCTCTGGTCCTGTCCCTGTCTACTTTTCTATTTTTAGCTCTGCTCCTGCTCTCTGAAATTACAATGCTTAGTGCTTAAGCAGTTGCCAGGAGTTAACAAGTACCTCACCCTTCTTTGAAGATGATGCTTTGATCCTGAGCTTACATCTCTCTTTCAGTGACAGGTACTTCAGAATTTACCATTTCACAAAACACCCAGTCTCTTTTGGTGTTTTCTTTGAAGGGTGGGCTTGAGCCCATGGGCTGGTCATAGAAATTAGAGCTTGTCAGAAACCAATTTCCCTTAACCCCTGTGCCTTTAGCAAGTTGCTCTGCTTCTATAAAATGGGACTAACATGGCCAGGCTTTCTAAAGAATGCTAGAAAATAAATCAAGATAATGGATGGGAAGTGCTTTATAAACAAATTCCAAATAATAATAATATTATTATTACTGTCAATGCCCATTTATCTTCAGATATATTATTCATGGTGTAAATGTCGTACAAAAAAAAATATCCAACACTAGACCTGTGCAAAGATGCAGGGGGCTATACTGGGTCTCCTAATATGATGGACAAACATTTAATAGGCATGTTGTAGAGGAAACTCAATATTCCTCTAATATTTGAATTTTTAAAGTATCATGCACAAATTATATCTCCCACCAGAAATAACTGTAAAGATTTTTTAGGTTCATATGATTTTGCTCCAATATGGATTTCCATCCTTCATCCTTCAGAACACATTGTCAGGAGTTACAGATCAGGTTCCCCAGAATAGAATGGTATAGAAGGTTTCTTAGGGAGTGCTCTTGGGAGCTACACCTGTAGGAGAGTAAAGGAAGCAGGATTGGGTAGGGGGGAAACATATTCAGTCATAGCAAAAAGCCTCAACCAAACCCACAGGGATACACTGAAGCTGGGATCACCCTTCAGAGTTGTTCCGTGTGGGGTCAAGAGCAGGAACTTGATATTCCCACATGTCAGTCACTGGGTGCAAGCTGACTGCAGAAAGGAGCATAAGGGCTCACATCAGCCCAGGGCAATTGCAGGGAGGAGTAACTTAGCCATCAGCACCCCCAGCAGCTGGGGGAATGAGCACCACAGCCCTGAGCCAGGAGTGCCACACCTGGGACTCAAGGCAGCAGCCACTACATTAGGTCAGAGCTGCCATTACATGTTCTTAGGTGTCAACGAAATAAGTGACTACTAAGTCACTCCACAAAGAAAAGGTGCTCTTCAGAACAATATTCTTAGCATTCCCCAGGCACACTGTTCAGAGGCAGGAAAATACTCCAAAATAATAGTATCTGAACTTCAGGACACTACCCTGTGTCTACACTCCAAGTCCAGCAACACACTCTTCCATGGACTTGCATCTTTTGTCAGAGTTACTTAATTCAAAGAGTGAGGTTTTGTCCTTAAGCCAGCCGAAAGGATTATTCTTGTTTTCCAATCTTTCCGTCTCCTTTAGCACATAAATCTGATAGTTGACAGTATCATTTCAAAAGGGCTCATGATTATTAAACTAAAAATTTAAGATGTATTATCAGAAACAACTTGGAAAATTAAAAGATCAAAAATAACATCCAGAATACTTTTGATTCCCCCATTAAATGACAGGACATGCTAAAATTTATCTACACACAATTTTGGTACAGGAAATCCTCCTAGGTGTTTTTTTTTTTTTTTTTAAGTTTTATGAATATTCATGGATTTTAACATTTTTTTTAACTTACTGAAATATGTTGCAAAAAGTCTTGCCTTTTTATCAAATCTATATTTTTCTTGTAAATTCTAAGGAAGGGCATTCTCTCTCACCTGATGAAATTTTAAAGTGGAGTCTTTTATGGTCTCTTTGTCCACTTTCTCTGATTACCTTAGCTCAGAAATCTATCAGTTCAAGAAGATGTATTTTTTTTTCTTAACTTTATTTGTACATTTAATAATCAAAAATATAAACAATTAAAAACTAAAAAGTAAACACAGATGAATAAATATATACATTTCTCCATTAAATGTAATGGATACATACAAATTTTTTTTGTGTGTGTGTGGATCAAACAATATGTTACACAATATATTTAGTTCATAGTAATGCATTCATACAGTATTTGTCCTTTTGTGTCTGGCTTGCTTCACTCAGCATAATGTCCTCCAGATTCATCCATGTTGCCATATGCTTTACAAAAGAAGATGTATTAATATTAACCTCCTGGTTAATTCAAAGATCGTATTCTGTGATTTTAATTCATCTATAGGGGACAATGTGTCCAGATTATTATCTCCTAAGAGGATCACCATTTAAGCATTTCCTGGATGTTCAATTCTATTTTGTCTACTTGCTAGAATTTTTATCTTCAACCAGGGAAAATATGCATGTTGTCCTACATTAATGGTTTGGCAGATTATAAACAACCATTGTTCCTTTCTCTTTTTGCTATTCTTCAGATTTTCTTAAATGACTTTAACAAGTTCTTTTAGTGTTCCTGGTCCTTTTAACTCATCACTATCATATTGTTGATGTATCTAGTTGTAGGTGAATAACCATCTACTTTAGGCCTGAGTGTAAATCCAATCCCTATCTGAACTCATTGATATAGACATTATCACCAGGGTCTAAGGCAATATACATTATTGGTGAATAGCCTGGACTCTTAAGTTAGATTGCCTGACTCCAAATCTCAACTCTGCTGCTTTCTAGCTCTGTGAGCTTGGGAAAATCACAACCTCTCTGTGCCTCAGCTGTCCCCTCTATAAAATGGGGAAACTCATTGAGTTACTGTTAGAAATAACTGAGTTAAAAGCAATGCCCAACATTAAAAAAGCAAGTATTATTATTGCTATGCTGTGTATTTTAGAATTAATTCAGTTAAAAGCAGTACCTGTAAGGTCTAAGAAACCATTGCCTAACACAAGGTCTTGAAGATGCTTGCCATATTTTCCTTTAGGAGTTTGATAGTTTTGGCTCTAATATTTATGTTTTTGATCCATTTTGAGTTGATTTTTTTGTATATGGTACGAGGTAAGGGTCCACCTTTATTCTTTTGCAAATGGAAATCCAGTTTTCCCAGGACCATTTGTCTAAGGGATTGTTCTTTCCCAATTGAGTGGTCTTTGCCCTGTTGTGAAAAATCAGCTGGCCATAAATGTAAGGGTTGATTTCTGAGCTCTCAATTTGATTCCATCAAATTGTGCCAGTACCATGCTGTTTTGATTGCTGTGGCTTTGTAATAAGTTTTAAATTTGGGAAGTGTGAGTCTTACAACTGCCTTCTTTTTAAAGATGGCTTTGAAAAAATGGAAAATTATAAGAGTTAGAGAGGATGTGGAGAAATAGGAACACTTATTCTTTCATTGCTGGTAGGAATGTAAAATGGGGCAGCCACTGTGGAAGACAGTTTGGCAGTTCCTCAGAAAGTTAAGTATAGAATTACCATATGACCCAGAAATCCCACTACTAGGTATATATCCAAAAGAATTGAAAGCAGGGACTCGAATAGTTTATAGCAGCATTATTCACAATTTCCAAAAGATGGAAGCTACCCAAGTGTGCAACAACCATGGAATGGATAAACAAAATGTCATAGTTACACACAATGGCATATTATTCAGCCATAAAAAGGAATGAAATTCTCCCATGCAACAACACGGATGAACCTCGAAGACAATATTGTATGATCTCACTGATATGAAATAATTAGAATGAGCAAATTCATAAAGTCAGAATCTAGGATATAGGTTACAAGGGGATAGGGTGGGGAGAGAGAATAGGGAGTTAAGCTTAAAATGTACAGAATTTCTATTTGAGATGATGGAAATATTTTGGTAATGGATGGTGGTGATTTAGCACAACATTGTGAACATAATTGATAGCACTGAAATATATATATCTGAATGTGGTTAAAAAGGGAAATTTTAGGTTGTATACATGGTACTGGAAAAAAATTTTTTTTAAAGTACATGGAGGGGAGTGGGTGTAGCTCAGTGATTGGGTACCTGCTTCCCATGTACAAGGTTCCGGGTTCAATCCCTGGTACCTCCTAAAACAAAAACAAAAAGTACAAAGAACTTCACAACACAGTGAACCCCACATTAAACCATGTACTATAGTTAATAGTACAATTACAAAGATGTGCTATCATCAATTTTAATAAATAAATGTACCACACCATGCAAGATGTTAATATAGGGTGGTATATGGGGATCCTCTATTTTATGCATGATTGTTCTATAAACCCACATCTTCTCTAATAATAAAAAAAAAAAAGCTGTGCCTGATACATAGTAAGTGCTATATGCATGCTAGTGCTATGATTGCTATGTGTTTTGTTTTTTTTTTACAAAAAAATAAATAAATTTAAAATTGTTACCACTTACAGAAGTAAACTATGGCAATTTTGTACATCACACCACAAAATCTGTTGCGGCTTGATCATTCTCTTCTGTTACGAAGGAGATCTGTTCTGTATCACACACCTAGGCTCCAAAAGGATGATATCCAAGCTAATTAAAGCATCCATTCATTTACTCCATCAACATTTGAGCGCACTCTCTGAGCTGACGCTCCTGATATGAGTAAGACTACAGAGCAATTATGGTCCCGTCACCACTAGCCCTTCATGGGGGTGAAACATGGACTTGCCAGCACATTTTCTTACCTCACTTTATTCTCAAGCAATTATTGTTAGCAAATGCCTTCATGCCCTGGGTCTGAAACTTCCTTTCAGGTAATTGAAAGCTTAAAAGAGATACACATTGTATATTAGAGCACAAGAGAAGGTGCCAAAAAAAGAATTTAAGAGCTGCTGTGGTGTTTTTCTACAAAATCATTGTGATATCCCTACCAATATCTCTTTCCAGGCAAGTACTACATTAACATATCCCTTTCTACCTATCTGCAACTAAAGAGAACTGATGGAGCTTTCCTTGTAATTCCTTGGATAATATGGTTTTGCTCCACAAAATTGCTTGTTCAGTTTGATTGCTCACTAGTGTCATTAATAGTATTTATGAAGTGTATCACTAATCAAGTCACATGCATGAATTGAATGCTTATTGTGTGATAAACATCAGACTATGCAATGCACAGGAAATAAAAACTACCAAGAAAAGGTGTTAGTCAAAATTTTAAAACTGATTGTAAGGTGCTGAGGGGACACAAAGGAAAACAGTCATCAGGGTATGTTGGAACTGATCAGGGAAAGCTTTAGGGAGGTGACTTTTGAGCCAAAAAAGTTATATACATGGATTGGTGACAGCAGAGAAGGGGGTTCTGGCACCCACCAAGACACAGAGGAAGGAATTAGAAAAACATGTGCAGAGTCTTCTTATGGTAACACAACACAACACACACACACACACAATCCTCTGCCCTTCCAAACCTCATGTTTCCATGAGGACAAAGAAAACCAATCAATGACTTGAAGGATGCTGGTCGAGTGCCTGCCACTTGGCTGGACAGGAAGCACATATTCTGTGGCCCCAGAGGAGGCGTGAGCTCTTCAAGGTTCCTGTGAGCAGGATGACTAGAGGTGGACATCAGGGAGCACTATGAACCCCAGCAGCGCCCTTGCTCATTGGAGGAGAGTTTTGGGTACTGGAAGTCATCTGTCATTGGACACTGAGTAATAATTGGTAAGTCCCTGAACTGCTGTTGCTTCCTAACACTATACAGGAGGCATTTCAGGGCTACCCAAATCAGAAATCTGACTCCGAGCAGCTCCTAAGGGGCTTTAAATCTACCTTCTTGTGGCCATGGTATGGGAAAGAAAAAGAGACATGAGAGAAACTATACACTAAGAGGGCTCGAGTTAGAAATTCAGAGAGCAAAAGCAGCCTGCTCCCATGCCCAAAATTAGCAAGCAAAGATAAGAACTGTCTAGCAGCCCAGGCCAAGAAGCAAACGTCCAACACAGGTAGATGAACTTGGGACAAGAACAACAGGGGCACATCAGAGTATCAGACTGGACCAGCTCTCTTCCTATAGTTCCTATGGCTAGGGCTTCCAGCGGTGTCTGCATGAGGGAAGACTGGCTTGATCTCAAAATCCATGCCTTTGTACCATCTTAATACAAAAAGCAAGTTTGATCTTTTTCAACAAACTCTTTGTTCTTCATAAAATTCCTAGGTTAAGGAATCAATTTAGGCATTACCATCTATGCAGAACTGGACCCAGTGGTCATGGTCTGACTTGAGTAAAGTTTCCAGGACCTGGAGCAAAGCAGACAGGAGGAGCATCTTCCTCCTCTCTCTGCCCTAAAAGAATTGTCCTATGAGGACACTACACTAATCCTGAATTACAATGCTGGGGCTCCCCCAGTCAATCTGGTATGAGAAGAAAGAGAAATCCACTCACCTTGGTATTTCCCCAGCTTTCCTAACTTGAACTTGATCTCCCTCCCTCCCTCCCTTCCTTCCTTTCTTCCCTCCTTCCTTCTCACTCTTATATAGCACTCACTGTGGGCCATGCACTGCTCTAAGCACTTTGTAGAATGAACCTGTTTAATTGTCAAACAACACTATCAACTGTATGACTTTCACTACACACACACGCACGCATGCACACACACCCCCCACCTTTCTTGTTCCTCATGTGTATCTAGTTCTTTATTTGCCTAGCCCTCTTATGCCATCCTTTGTTTTGCCCTTACTTAAGGGTTTGTGTCATCCCAGCCTGGCTCCTAACAGACAAGAACTGTCTATGGTGACACTTATCCAAATGCTGTGACTTTCAGGGATTTCTCCACTTGTTCCCTCCCTGGCAAACTGTTGAAGAGCATGTCACTTGCTGATGCTATTGTTTACTCCCAAGAGCATTTCCTTCAGGCTTCCTGGGAATAAAATAGACAGCTTGCTTCCCCTTCCCCTTCCCCTTCCTCTTCTCTAGGGGGCCTGTCTGTAGCATCACCACTGCTGGACATCTTGCTTCTTCCATGTGGCTCCCGTCAAGTATCCCAGAGTCACTGGGACACCTCTAGAGACCTGATTTATGTCAAGCGGCAGGGCTCAGGGGATGAGGGCTAGGGCCGTAGCAGCTCCCCCAGGCCCATCCCACGCTGTCACCCTTGGCCCTATGGTGGCTGTCAGACTCTATGGAGTGCTGAGTGCAGCACTCTGGGCAATTAGGGGCTTGACAAATGCTTTTTCATGATGCTAAAGTTAAGGCTCCGGGGAACAAAACATTCCCTAGAACAAAGGGGCACACTGAGTGAATTCACCTTTCAGAGTGGGCGGTGTGGGCCCCAGGCCCCTCCGTGCCCAGCATGGAGGGAATACTGTGAACATGAACACCCAGGCCATGGCGCCAGGCTCTTCAGCGCCACAATGTCTCTACTGCACACACAGAGGCACAATGAGAAACTAGATTTAATTACCAAGTTGGAAAAGTATGAACTGACCTAAAGGGTTAGGAACTGACAAGCTGGCATGAGCAAAAACCCCGTAGTTGCCCAGCTAAATAGCAAGTGTTTATTAAAAAACACTAATTAGCAGGCAAAATGCAGGTTCATGAACAGAGCTCTTAAAAAAGTGAGGAAGGATGAGAGGCAAGGGGGGAAAAGTCAGGCAATTTCACTGGTGAGAATGATGAGAGAATTACTCGCTCAAGGGCAAATTTTATGGAATATCATGATCCAGTGCTAACAAAGGGAGAAACTGTTAAGATGAGTTAATGGTGCAGTTAGAGAAATTCAGGTTCAGTAAATCATGGGGACTGGGAGTATTGATCTGCACATTCTGGTGGATGAAAATATGGAGTGGAGCTGCTGACCAAACCATATAACAGAACAGCTCTTCAAAAGCGGCTGGGGATTTTAGCTGCTGAGTTGATGCTGGAGTCTTGCCTACGGACTCTCCCTCTCAAGCAGGTTCTTTTAGGAGATTCTGCACGTTCTGTATGGGAGGTAAGGAGACGCTCCCACTCACATAACTGCAGTCATCTCTGTGATGACTCCCAAACCCATAGCCTCAGGCCCAACCTTGCATCTGATCTGGGGCGGGGAGGGAGGGGAGGGGGGATTTCCAAGACTCTTCTAGGCATTTTTACTCAGGAGACTCACTATCATTGCTAATTTGATGTTCATCATCTCCAATGCCCTCACCACCGTGACCAATTAAGAAACAAAACAAATCAAGCAAACAAACACCAAAACCATCCAGCTGTGTTACTGCCCACTAGCCTTGAAAACATGGAGATACCTTCGAAATTTCCCACTTCTCCAGCTCCTCTACCCAATTTATCAATAATATGAGCATTTAACTTTGGGCCAATTACACATCCTTTCTGTGATTCCGTTTTCTCATCTGGAGAATGGGAACAATGAAAGTTTGATGTGAGGACTGAATGAGACCAAGTGTGTAAAGTGCTCAGAAAAATGCCTCGTGGATAGTTAGCACTCAGTTCACAAGAACCATCACTGTTATCAGCTCTGGCTCTGGCATTACATTAGAATATTTCTTTACTTCTTTTCTCTGTAGATGCCACCAGCATCACATCTAGGACTCCATTCCCTCAGACCTACGTTAAAGTCCCAAACCTTTAGAGCCAGGAGACTCCGGAGAGACACCAGAATCTGCTGGGAGCTTTTCAGATCCGCAGCAAATAAATATGTAGATCCTCAAGGATCACCCCCAGACTGAAAGAATCTGAATCTTGAAGGGAAGGGTGTGTCTAGGAAATAGTATTTGTTCTCCAACATCTTCTCTGTGTCTTCTGATGCACAGTCAGGTTTGGGAACCACTGTCTAAGCCAATACTATTGGACTCTCTCATTTTATAGATAAGGAAATTGGAACAGAGAGAGATTAAGAAACTTGATCAAGGACCCAGAGTAGTGGTAGTGGAAGAACCAAGACCCTGTGACTGTCAGTCCAAGCTGCTTTTCACTTCACCACCCTGGCTCCTCTTGTTCCTGTCAATCACACTCTCTGCCTGCTCTTCCTTACCTCCAGGGTCTCACTCAGTCCTACAACAGCTCTGTTCAAGAACCCACCATGCTTTCTCAGGGCAGGCTGGCCCTAGGGGTTGTGAGTCCTGGGCAAATACATTTTGCAGAGCCTTGTCTTTAAAAAATGATTTGATTAGAAAATGATTCCAGGTGAGGTATAGTAATTGATAAAGATTGAGAATAATAGATATTTGTTTATTGTCCAGTCAGTACACATGAAAATCCCTGTCTGCTTTGTCCTGTGTCCCTCATGAAGGAGAATTACCCAAAAATCAGCATGTCAGCACTGTTCTGGAGGCCCAATGTCATGCAATCTCTCAAAAGCAATACCTTGCTGAGCAGTGGGAGCCTTTGCTTACTGGGCTGTTCTCCTGAACCAGGCCCTGCCATGGCACTGGGAGAACCTCCTAGGCATGATTCCCAGAGCTCTCCCAGATATCTGGCCAAATGTAGAGGCTGGGTAGAGAATCAGATGGTGCCCTGAAGGAGAGAAATGGGATCTGGCTTGGGCAACCCACCCAGATAGCACTGGAGACTGGAGACTTTCTCAAGGGTCCCCTGAGGTGTGGAGGTCCAGGGCAGAAATGCTGTCCAGGGCTAAGAGCAGTGCTATTCCAGAACCAGGGGGCAACATGTGGTTTTAAGACTCTGTTTATTCTTAACCATTTTCTGATTGTTACATATGTGGAAAATTTTCCTTCCCAATAGAACTGTAAGCTCCTTCAAGATTCTTGTCATCTAGTGCCTTTGTATTCCTAAAGATCACAAAGTAGCACCTTCGTGGGTCAAAATACAGATTAATAATCCTGGCTACTTGTTGAGCATGTACTAAGGGTCAGGTACTGTACTAAACACTTAACATATGATGTTTCATTTAATTTTCAAAACAACTATATTAAGTAGGAGTTATGGTCTATTATTTGTTATTATTCCCATTTTGTTGATGAGGAAATGACAGCTAAGAGAGGGTAAGCAACAAATAAGTGGCAGAGCAAGGACTAAAATATAAATCTTCTGTTAGTTCTGTTTCACACTCAACTATTCTGTCTTCCAAATAGATTTAACTGTTGCCAAGCTCTTTGGGCTTAGAAAGAAGACAGGAAATTAGTTAAGCCTTAGCCCTCATCTTACTAATTGAAACTGAAAATCATTTGGAATCACTGCTTGGAAAAGACTTCTAGATTTTTCCCCAACCCTGTGCCCTGAGCAAAGTAGCCATTTCCTGCCTTCTCGAAATGGGATGCCCACATCTCAGCTTGAGCAAGCCTAAAGGCTACAGTCCTGGTCTGTGTTGGCAGAGACTGTCAATGCTCACTGATATCCATGTGCTCCTCTTTATTTCCCAGGCTCCTTTGCAGACAGATGAACCATATGACCAGTTCTGACCAATGGGATGTCAATGGAAGTAACCTGTCACTTCCTTAGTAAGGTGGTTAAGGTTTTGGTGTGCTTTTTCCACATTCCCTTCCCTCTCTTATCTCCTGGCAGGAAGGCAACAGGGCAACTTCGAAGCCACAGGTTAGTGGGACAAAAAGATGGAGGCAGCCTGGGTCTCTAAGTCACTATTTTGAAGAGAACTGCTCACAAACACTGAACATGAGCAAAAAATAAATTTGTATTGTGCCCAGACACTAAGAGTTATATAATGGATATTATTTGTATTACAGCATAGTCTAACCCAGCTGTTCTTAACAAGGGGTCAATGAGCTTGAATTTAAATTAAAAAAACATTATTCTTGTGAGGATGTGTTAGTGCAGGTGTAATATATTTATTAAATAATACACCGTATAGTGTGGACTTAGTAAGGGGTCCATGGTTTTCACCTAACTGGCAAAGGGGTCCATGGAACAAAAAAGGTTAAGAACCCCTGGTCTAACCTATCATAACTAATACAATATGAAATTACCATTTTCTCTGTCTGGACCTTTATTTATACAGTTCTTTGCAAGTTTGACTCTTCCTCATCCTTAGCTCTCAGCTTAAAATAACACCTCCCCAGAAAGGCCTTCTTTGAATCCCTATCTCTCTACCACAGCACTCTTTCTTTTTGTTTATTCTCCAACAGTTATCTTATTTATTTGTTTGTCTACTTATTTATTGCCTGTCTACTTGATTAGAAGCTCCATTAGAACAGGGATATTGTCTGTATTGTTCTCCTTAGCACCCTCACACACAGCTCAGTGCCTGACCAAAAGGGAGCATTTCAATAAATACATGATGAACAAATGATTGAATGAATGAAAGAACACATAAATCAATAAAAGACATACTATGGGAATGGTTGGCAGTGCTGTGACTCTAAGGTTCATCCCAGGGCTAAAAAGAAATCCTTATTTATTTATTGGCAAGTAACTTTATCAATTTATTCTTCACTTCAAGAAACATTTATGGTACATATTTGCAAATCAGTACATAAGGAATTCCATGAAGATATGACTAGGAAGTATATCTGCACATTTAGCTTTAATCACAAATGTACTGTGAAAAGGAAAATTTTCTCAAAAGCTCTTATCAGCTGGTTAGTAGATTGGGATGCTCTGGAAGAGTACTTCAGAGCCACTTTCCATAGCTTCATGAAGACATCTGGACAATTGCATTGTGTGTTAAATAAGTAGGAATTTGAATGCATTGAAAACTAATGGAAATTTTGTAAATAATGAATCTGTGGTGGTGTATAAGGTGATCATACATTACCTCCAGGTTAGACAATACATCCCTGAAATGGTAAGTGCAAGGTGACCTTACAGTCTTTCAATGGTGGCCTAAGGAGAACAGGAACAAAAGAGAAACCCAAAAAAGTCTGGGCTGGGTCAAGGACATCCAGCTACACAAGCTACCTATGCTTAAAGAGCCATGTGCCCAAGGGTCCACCCCCATTTCTTCTTCCTGAGAGTCATTGGACACAGTCCTGAGCCCTGAGCCTAAACTGCAGATGCTACAAATCCCTTGAATCCACCCAGCCTCCTTGGATTCAGAGAACCCTTAGGATGCAAACAAAGCCAGGCTTAAGTCAGTCATCTTGGAGCATGCCAAGCCAGAGATGTGGTTGCGGGAATTGCATTGATCTGGCTTGGACCACAGAGGGTCAGGGAGGGGGATAACCAAGATTAGGCAGTGTTTACCAGGCTCCAGCCTCCACCCCTCCTCCTCCCCACGAGCCTGCTTTGGGACTTCTCACAAAAAATACTATAATCCACGTCCAGCTCCAGCCTCATGAAGTCATCTTCCAAAGGCCTGGTAATTTCCATGTTTTCCTGCTTATCCTGTCAGTATCCAATTACTCGGTTATCACACACAGCGTGCTGGCACTTTTTTGTCTTGCAAAGTTTTCGATAATATGTTGGCTCAACAAGAGAAACCAAAAATAAATGAGCATTTCCTAGCAAATTAAAGGCAGGCAGAGCCTGGTAAAACAGGTGATAGGGTGAACATTTACAAAGTCTGCCTCCCCACACTGCTGCTTTGATACAGTTCTTTTTTGCCCTAAAGGAATTTCATGGTAATGAAATCTGTACTCAAAAATCAAGCCTTCCTAACTAGAGATACCTTGGGACTGTTTGTTCTCTGCAGTGTAGCTGTGTGTGGCATGATCCTGTTTCTGAGTATGTGTGTGTATGTGTGTGTGAGTGTGTGGTGTGTTGGGGGGAGGGGGATGTTGCTATCAGTGTGTGATCTGAGTCTGCTTTGAAAGCTGATCTCAGGAGGTAAAATAAGATATGGATCTAATTTGATGAGACATTAAAACCTGTCTTATCTAAGAGAATTTTGGTGCTTGTTTTTCATTATAAAGATCTGGGATAATAACTTTAGTTGGTCTCCCCCCACCCTTCCCTCGCCTCCTCCCATAGCTAGCAGAAAGTCAAAGATCCTGATTTACAAACAGAGGTTTCTTAAGTACTATTTTTAGAACAATGCTGCACCAGATTTATAAAAGGAGGGGGGGTTAGAAACTACAGTCACTTTTGAGCAAAGTAGCATTTCACTGCATAATAATGAAGTACTAATTGCTCTTTGTCATCACTTTTTATGCAAATTGCCCTGGAGCATTTGCCCAATATGCATTTTACAGTTTAACAAAGAAAGTGGAGTCTTGACAAACAAGAATTGTAAACCCAAGCAAAAATAAAAAAATATCAGCTATAAAATCAAACTGCTTAAGGTGCATTCTCTAAAGAGATAGATTTTTCTGTTATACCATTGTCATTATTTGATCTATTTGACCACTAACATTACTTGAATACAAAATAATGGTTTACATGTCAGGCAAAAAATAAGTTTGAGTGCAAAACCTGCATATTTTCCTCATCCTGCAATTTACAATGGAAGTTTGATGGGAAAAATTTATGTGCCCAGCAGAATTTAAATAGGCCAGGTCAAAATGAAGATTGTCAAAGGAATAAAATTGTGTAAAGGAATTCATCCCAGGCACAAGTCTTACTATTTTAGAGGTTTCAATGTATTCCCATTTTCATAGAGACAGTCATCAGCATTATTGAATAAAGGAAACATGATTTGCATATCATAAAAAGGTAAAGTTTGAAACATACATCAATAGCACGTACAAATCCTGATTTGAAGACCAATACTGGTCACTATCATACACCAGGGAAAAGAAAGAAAAGAGAAATGTGATTTTAAAATTTTAAGGAACTTCAGAGAAATCTAAAATTCCAACTTGGCCCCCCTGGTGATTATGAAGATATATTTGTCGAAATTAGAGGATAGGATATAATTTTTGACAGTCCATTAACTTGATTTATACTATTTAAATATTTAAACTTATGGTACATGGGCTTCCATTTGTATGCTTGTACTCTTGCCCCAAACCCCACAATTGTTAGGGGCAGATCTACTTCTTAGATCCACTCCCCCACTTCCAATTCATGAGGTTCAAACAAATCTGTACATGCTCATTCTAAAAATGCAATGAAATGCAGTTGACCTAAAGGGCCATTATCTATGTTTTTCAGTAAATCTACATTCTGCAAATAGAGAAATATAATCATGTAACAAGGTGCTGTTTACGAAGCAGTAGAGGATTCCTTCCCAAACAAATGCACAGAAATGAACTGTTGCTTTATGTAAATGCCCATCATAAAGAAATGTTATTTCCAAAGTAGGAAAATGCCCTCAAATAATAACAATTATACTGTGAAGCCTGTTTAGTTCCAGACTTCAAAGCTGTTTATGGATCCAGCTCAGAAGAAGGGGCAGCCTCCGAACAGTATTTGCCTAAGGTCATTGAATGAGTCAGGGGCAACTGGAGTGTGGGATCCTCGATCTGGTCCCAGACCTACTCCATTAGACAACCTGATTATGAGATGCAATGCTGGTAAACATGAGCTTATGTACCCAGGAAATGCACTGTGAAGGGCATAATGAATTACTTATGCTGTGTAGTGTATGTATAAATCATATTAAAGCATGCTGAATAGTACATTATCATGCTTCTATTTTGCATTACAAAAGTAACTAATGTAAGCTGCAAAGTGTACTTTCAATCCATTATTCATTTCTAAAAGTAGTCAGACCACTATTCAAGTACCATAAAAGGCTACCAGTATAAGCAAACTTGCTTTTCAATTTATGAAGATGAAACAGCAAGATTTTAAAATCAATTTTAAATATAGCCAAGTTGTATTTATCGAAACTTATATCAGATCTATGCATTCCTAGTTGGGATGGAGGGGTTGTGACAAGCCGTAACTTTTTTTTCCCCCAAAGAGATTATATTTCTTAAGTCCAGAATCAATAGAATTATTGTCACTGTGTGTGAGTCTCTGATATCATTTATTTTACCTCACTTTTAATGTTTACATTGGCTTAACACCCATTTTCATTTCCCTTTCTCATTTGGGTTCAGCTATGTACACTCTGATTTTTTACAGGGGCCCCCTCAATGTGTTCAGCACTTTCTTGTACAGGTTTTCCCAGTGCTCAAGGGAGGAGTGGGCATGTGCCTAGGACCTGAGGCCCTTAAAGGACTTTCTAGCTGTGGCTCAAAATCCAGAAGCCATGGAAGAAAAGAGCGATAAATACAACTACATAGAATACAGAAGCAACATAAGCACAAATCACAAAGGATAAACTGAGAAAATATGCTAACAACCTGAATCATAAAGGACCAAACTCTCTAAAGTTTAAAAACTCTTAGGAACTGAGAAAAGTCCAGCTACCCAACAGAAACTGAACAAAGGACCTGAACAGATAATTCACAGAGAAGGAAATACAAATGGTCTTTAAACATGTGAAAAGATGCACAACCTCATATTAAGAGAAATTCAAATTAAAACCACATGATGATAACATTTCTAACCTATCACACTGACAAAAAAAATCCCCAAAGTTTGATAAGATAATGGTTGGCAGGGCTGTGGGGAAACAATCACTTGCATTGCTGGATGGGACTGCAAAATGGTATAAACCCTGTGGGTGACAAGGCAGCATTCCCTATCAAAAGTACTTGATTCAAACCAGGAATCTCACTTCTGGAGATTTATCCTACAGAAAATAAACCCGCACACTTATGAAATGATGTGGCACAAGGTTATTCATTGCAGCATTATTTGTGATAGCAGAAGTCTGGAAACAGCCTGTGTCCAGTAACAGGGAATCGATTAAATAAATGATCATTCATACATATCAGGAAAAGTACACAGCTGTGGAAAAATAAACGGTGATGATCCCTATGTATTGATATAGAAAGATCTCCTGGACATATTGTTAAGTGAAGAACAGTAAAATGTAGAACAGGATTTATTGTGTGTGAGCCTATGTATAAAAGTGGAGGAGGGACGGCTAAGAATATATATTTGTAATTGTTTATTTTTGCATTAAGAAACACTGAAAAGATATATAAAGTAGTTTTTTTTAAAGCTATATATTGGGGTCAAAGTGAACCAGGATATATCCTTGTCAATGAATACTTTTAAATCCTTTTGGGTTTTGAACTATGTGAATATATTACTTATACAAAAAAATAAATTTAAATTAAAAAATAAATAGTAGTGATCCTTTATCACATCACCCTAATTTATTTCTTTATGGTACTTATCACTGTCTGATTTTCTCTTGTTTGGTTATTTCTTGTTTCCTTCCCTCTAGAACAAAGATTAGCAAATTATGGCCCATTGGTTCAAATCCCTTCTGCCTCTTATTTTTGTAAATAAAGTTTTATTGGAACACAGCCATGCTCATTCATTTGCCAATTCCTAAGGCTGCTTTCACACTACAATGGTAGAGTTGAGTAGTTATAACAGAGACCATCTGACCCACAGTGGTAGTTTGAAGCTGTATGTCCTCCAGAAAAGCATGTTCTTAAATTTAATCCATTACTGTGGGTGTGGATCCATTGTAAGTTGGACCTTTTGATGAGGCTGCTTCAGTTAAGGTGTGAAGCACCACAATTAAGTTGGGTCTTAATCCTATTACTGGAGTCCTTTATAAGAGAATGAAATTCAGACAAGGAGAAAAAGCCACAGGAAGCAAGAAGCTGAAACAGAACCCAGAAGAGAAGGAAGAGACCAGGAGACACCACCATATGCCTTGCCAAGTGATAAGTTAAGGACCAAGGGTCACTAGCAGCCATCCCCAGCATGCCACAGTCTTCGGGAGAAAGCATCGCCTAGATGCCTTGTTTTGATCATTTTCCTGGCCTGAAATCTGTAAACTAATTAATTACTATTGTTTAAGCTGACCCATTTCACGGTATTTGCTTGAGCAGCCTAGGAACGAAAACACCCCCAAAGTCTAAAATATTTCCCATCTGATCCTTTACAGAAAAAGTTTGCTGACCGTTGCTCAGAAGGTGAATTCCTTCCTACTAATGTGAGGGCAGAAGGCTTACCTGATTTGATCTCCACTGTATTCCTCAGCACTTAGAACAGGGTCTAGCACATAGAAGGTGCTCAATAAACACCGTGGCAGAGTGGGTTCTCAGGGAAACAAACTCTGAAGTGGAGATTAGGGTGCAGGAGGCTTATTTGGAGGTGCTCCTGGGATCAATACCTGAGAAAGGGGAAGAAGTAGGATTGGGCAGAGAAGAAGTCAAGCCATGGGCAGTATCCATGGAATGCTTTACTTGACCTGGAAGGAAGTTATGAAGATGGGATGACCTTTAGAGCTGTCTGAATTCAGTTGGGAGGCTGGGCCTTTATATTCCCATTTGGCTCTCTCATTGAATGGGAGCCACTCTGGGAAAGAGGTGTGACCTTGGGGAATGCAGCTTTCTTCAGCCAAGGCAACTCCTGAAGTATGGCTGCCAGTTGAGGGCTGTCTCAGGCAGCACTCCCAGAATCTGAAGGTAATAAGTTCCTTATTCCTATAGGGATTGGGGGGTGCAACATAGCATCCATCCCAAATACTAATTGAAAAAGCATGACAGTGGGTGTAGCTCAAGTGTCTCAGCAGAGCTTGAGACAATGATTTGAGTTCAAGTAGTTTTTTGTGAGGTGCAAGGAACCCCAGTAGAGGGAAAGAGAAATCAGAGTGGGAAGTTAGGCAGCCAATCCCATTGCCTTTTGGCAATGTAGACTATTACTACTCAAAGTAGGTTTATGGAATGGTGCCCATCCTGGAACTGTTGGTCATTTTGACTATCACTGGTTAGAGGGTCTCAGAATGATGTCACCTTAGAGGGTAGGGACTGAGGTATTTACACATCAGCCCCCATCAGTCATTGGTTGAAGGCTGGTGGGATAACTGCTAAATCTCTGGGCAAAGGGGCCTGTCATTGCTCATTGTTCAGTCCGCAGGCAAAGAGGTGCAGATCTTGGCAATGGAACTCTTCCTGAGTGCTCTGAAGTAGTAAGGCCTGAGGGATATGGGTGGGGAGAGAATCTGCTACACTATGCTTGCTTGTAATGCTGAGAAGTTTTAAAAATGAGAGCGAGAACACACTCAAGAGTAGCTGTGTTCTCATGGGGCACTTTATGGTTGGATTTTCAAGAGGCTACTTTTCCTCTCAGGTACTATGTGGTCAGCATTTGTGGCCTAATTAGGACACATACAGGTAGTCCAGTCCAGGCAGGCATTAAGGCCCTGGGCTAAGAAGTCAGGCAAAAGTAGTGCTAAGAAAGAAAGTTTGAGAAAGCCTGAAAACTGTAGGGAGAAAACTACTGAGCAGGAAAGTCCCAAGTTAAGGGATTTTTAAACCCAAGCCATCAACTCCAGGGGACAGTAGCAAAGATCTGAAAGGAATGGCAGGCAGGAAGGTAAAAAAGAACCAGAAGGTTGTTCCACGCCAAATTTGTAAACACATCCCAGGGCCCTTGTTCTTGGAGCGTGTTCTCAGAGCAGCCAGCCCAAGCTGTGCAGATCCTCTGCCTGCCCTTGAGATACATCATAGGCCACCAGCCCAAGAAGGAATGTATTCGCCATCCACAGCATCAGGCTTCTTGTCACATGGAGGTCTGGAAGAGATGCTGCTTTAAAAAGAGCAAACTTTTCATAAAGCAAGAAGGTCTGTGTCTTTGCATATTCTGACTCTTTTGCAGAATATTTCTTTCCCCTTGGATTCCTACTTATTCTTCTTTCTTCTATTCAATTCCCCCTGAAAAGTCTTCTCCAACCACCATCTTGCCTCTCCGGATGGCATTCCTTCTCCACAGTCCTGTAGCTCTCTACCTACCCCTCTCCCATAACTCTACTATTCTAATGTTCACGGGTCTGTCCCCCCAACTTACTTCTCAAGGGGAAGGATCACATCTCTTTCATCTCTTTATCCTTAGACAGCAACAGAGTTCGTGGCCAAAAGTACATGTATGTTGAGTTGATTAAATATTAACTTGTGTTACTCATTACTGCATTTAAATGATAACATACAACTAGAGAAAATAAAGGCAAAGAAATGCACACAAAAGTCTTATTTTATAAGTTTCTTAGTACATCTCATTTGTTAGTTATTCAACAAATGTTTATTGAGTGCATTTTATGAGCCAGGCACTAGAAACATAATGGCAAACAAGACCGCCAATGCCCCTGTCTATAATTACAATTGCCATCAACTCCCTCTCACTCTGATCCTGATTTCTAATCAGAATTAAGTGGAACTTTTTTCATTCACTCCAAATCATTAATCTTTAAAGTTAAGAGTCAATACCTGGGATGGAAAAGTTAGGTTGGTACCTAAATGCCTCAGAGCAGCTCAGTGTCAAAAGCCCTTCCCTTAGTTCCCTTTGCTAAGAAGAGAAACCTAACTACCAGCTTAGGTATTATCACATGGCAGGGGTAGGTTTGTGATTCCTAACGTCTCCTCTGCTCTAAAAGTGGCCTGCCAGCAGTTAGTTTAATCTTGTTAATGTTCCCTGGCTCTACTTCCACACATCACCATCAACTCGACGGACTCAGAAGGAGAAATGAAATAGCCACCTACAACATCTCCACCCATTTAGGAGATTGCAACCACATGTTCCTGCTTTTCCAATCAGAGAATAGTAATTTTCACATTTTCCCAGGAGAAGTGAAATACTTCCCCTCTCAAACTTGGGTTTTTATCCCTTGAAGCTAGAGATTCTATATTTCTCGTTATAAAACAACAGTTCCTATGGGAACAAAGTATCAGTTTCTCTTAGCAACCACTGCAGCTTTTACAACATTGATAAACTTGGTTTCAACATGAAACTACTTTCAGTATGAGCTTATTGTACTTATCAATGTATCACTAAAAAATTCCAAGCAGGATACAAAATTGCCTGTAAACTTTGATAACTATGAAAAATAGCTTATGTACAAAACACAAAAGGCTTAAAAAAAATAAACTAAAATATTAACACTTTCTTTCTTTGTGACCACATTTTCAAAAATTTTGTTTTGTGTATAACAAATGTAATGTAAAAAGGTAACTCTGAACACAATATGAGAAGATTTTAAATAGAGATGGAAGGTGGGAGTATAGTACAATGCAGTAAGCCCTCCCATCTAGCACAGGCTCTCAACTGCACCGTGTGTGGCAGGCCCCAATTCTCTTATCCCCTGGCCCTCTGGCTCTTTCCATGAAAAGCCATATCTAAGTTTACTTTTTATGCTAAAATTCAATGATTCTACAATTTTACTTTCCCACAATAATTATATGTGGGTAGTTGACCCAATATTGGAGCAGTTCTCAAGCTTCAGAGAGCTGGAACATCACCAGGGGAGCTTTGAAAAACACAGATGCCTGGGCTGCAACCTCACAGATTCTTGATCAGTAGGTAGGACTGGGGCCCAGTCATCTGTATTTTTTCATGGCTCCCAGGAAATTCTAACACAGACCACATTGGGGAGATACTGCAATGCCACAGTCTATCTACAGGTCTTAAAGTCCTAAGAATGGTCTAATAATAATTTTAAAAATTAAAAAAAAAAAAAATTGGCAAAAAGACAATGATACTTCCTCCAGATCATCAAACACCAAAGGGTACAATTAGAACTTGGGGCAGTTTTTGTCCTAAACTATTTAATGCAGACACACCTATTCATCCAAATCTTCTTGTTATATTAATCTTCTATCTCAGCACCATCAGTATTTTTTTCACATCGTTGAAGCGTCATTCTGAACCATCTGTAACATCCTATGTGACTCATCACTGAAACATAACAGACTCCCTTCTCATGTGGAGCCTGGCAAGCAGAAACGTGCACGGGTTTCCATTGGCACCAGAGGCCTGCCTCTCATTTCTAACAGAACCCATGCTTGCTTTGTTGTATGACATAGCAGCAGACCTTCCACTGGTGAAGTGAACGCTAACAGTAAAGGCTGGAGACACACTAAAACTGTTGTGTATTAAGTTTAGTATCCCATATTCGGGAATAAATGTCCAATATATTGACATATCAGAGAACAAATATGCCGGCTTTTATTAGTACCTTTCTTTTCTCAAGAATATGAACTAGGATTCCTTGGTGAGCAAAAAGAAAAAACCCTTATTGAGATTTTTTTTCTTGGTGTCAAATTAATTTTAAAAATTCAAAACAGAGATGTCTTTATTAGGTGTTCATTATAAAAAGACAGCTTTAAATTTCAAGACCAAGAGGAAGCAATCCAAGGATTATATGGTGGCTGAGTTTTGATATGGAGTGGGGAGTAGGAAAAATGTTCATATCTCGGGGCTGATGTTACTCAACATAGGTTCAATTTAAATGCAACATGGATTTAAGGAAACCCCATGTTTCCTTAAAGTTAAGAAAACCAGAATACATAAAACATAAAGTGGAAGATAATGAAATGTGTTTTATTTACAGAAAGTTTTCAATAGGAAGATTCCCTTCAGCATTCAAAATATCATTAGCTTTACTAGTCATGTTCTATTTCTTAGTCTGGGTGCTGGTTTTATGGGTGTGTTCACTTTGTGAAAATTACCTGGGCTGTAAACTTATGACCTGTGTCTTTTACAATAAGTATATTACAAATTCATTAGATTTATAATCCAATGTGCATACAACTTTTCATGAATGTAAATCTGCTATAGCTTTTATGGAAGGCAAGTTAGAAAACTAAACAAGGGAGAAAAAAGGAACAGGATAGAAACAATTTCTGAAATATAAGAAATGAGGTCACACAAAATAAAAAAGAAATTCTCGTGGTGGAAAATGTCACTCAATGTCAACATGGCATGGCCATCTAATATGGCCATTTTTAGGGTAAAGTCCAAATGTCAGAACTGACCATTATTTTTAAATAGTCACCCTTAGGAGATAAATAAATAGATAGATGGATAGATAGATAATACATATCTGGGCCATGAAGGTAAAATTGAAAGCAATGTGATTTCTCTCACCGTAATATGGGAATCCCATTCCCAGAAGAAGTGGTGTGAAATCATAGCAGTCAGGATTTAAATACTGAGCTCATCACATATTAGCTGAATGACACTGAGCACAATTAACCCCTCTGAGCCTTAGTTTATTCATCTGTAATAGGGACATATTGAAGCCTACCTTACAGGTTGTTGTGAAGATTAAGGAAATAATACATACAAAGTATTGTTATTACTTTGTATGTAATAAGTGTCTAGCTCAATCACTAGTAATGAGTATTGTTGTTTCTGCTCCAGGATATGAAAAGTTAAAGGAAATAGTGTGCTGCTATTTGGACTTATTTAAATTTATTTAAATGCAAAACCAAAGGTTTTGATAAAAAAAAAAAACACTTTCTTTTTCCATGGCAGAACTAAAAACATTTTTTTTCAGGACCGATATATGATTTCTACATGTTGAAAGAATGTGAATTGGCATTGTCGCTTCAAGTTTTTTTCAGTTAGATATGGAGCATACAACTAGAAGGCTTCTAAGCAGGTACTGACTGTTGATGCTTAAGCTCGTAGCAGTTCATATAAACCCTAGATTTACATGGCCTTCCATTTCCTTTACAACAGTTGTCTGAGTAGGATTTATCACCCTTGTCCTGATGCATGCAGAAGGATGACAAGATGAAAACAACAGTCAAGCGGGTTAGACTGTCTTAATGTGAAAATGTTTTGAGCAATCACTAGCTTTAATTTTTCCACCAAAATCAAAATACAATGATGTTGTGCTTAGACAAGGATTGGCACTAGATCTCAATGTTACTGGTGTATAAGAAGCATTTAGGAATATTTGGGGACTTTTCCCTGTAAATTACCTCTATGGTTAACATGCACTGTTTGGTTGGAGGCAAGTAGATCTACAAAAAGCTTTAATATAAGAAACCATTAATATTAAAACCCTCCTTTGAAATAACATTGGAGCCCAGGTGAGGCCCACAAATGCAAGGACGTTCAGGGGTTAAGTGACAGTCCCCGCTTTATTTACCCTGCTGTAGTGATAGTTGAAGCTTGGTGAACTGGAACCAAATTCACAAGGGGAAAGCTTGCCATTTCAAGTCCCTCACATTAAATTGATGTCTTGTTTTTAATTTCATTTCCTTTTTTATTTAAAAAAAGAACTTGTTATGCACATTTTAAAATCACGCTAAAATTTAAGTCAACTGTCCCAGTGCTGCCTCTCTGCCTGACTGCTCACTGGATAAAACACAAATGTCTTATCAAAAATAGCCTTGGTGCAGGTAGCCCAGCACAACCATTCAAGTAGGCTGAGAATAACACTAAGGAGTGAAATAACCAGTGTTTGGGGATCCCCTCTCTGGGGCTATATCAAAAATGACCAAGGTATTTATACTCAAGTCATTTCAGGTATTGGAAAAGAATGGCAGGAGTTTAGATTGTATTTTAAGAAGAAATTATTGAGAAAATAAAATTAATCTTTAATTGGAGCAAACGTTCAATACTAATGCTTCTCTGGTTTCTAATCTTGACTCTATAATTGATAGTCTTTGTCACGTTCAGCAAGACTTTGTGGCTCAATTTCACCATCTATGACATAGGAATAATAACGCAAGCACGCTTTATCTTCTGCAACAGGCGTACCTTGAAAACTTTTGTGAACTGAATTTGGAAAAACAAAATTCCAAGCTTTGAACATGTCATAAAAAATCAATATTTTAAGAAACCTCAAGATGAATCCTTTTGTCAAATGAGGAATTCTTCTGTACCTTATTTTTTAATATAAATTCAGTTTTTGGTATTATACTCTTTAATACTGGGACACATTTTAAAAGGGGGAAGCATGGCTACTTTTATGGGCATTATGCATACATAATTACACCCAGGGCTTCCCTATCTTCTGTCCTCTGAGGAGGTTTCTGAATATCAACCTCGTTCCTGCTCAGCTCCTTGCTAGGATGGGAGATCGTGGAGGGCAGTCGGCAGTGGTGGCCAAGGAGGGGTCTGTTATTGCCAGGATGATTCTTTTGGCAATAAAAAATTGTGTTGTTGGGAGAATTAGGAGAACGAGATGTAGAAGACAGAGATGAAGAGGTGGGAGGTAAGAAGGAGAGGTAGGGCTAGGGCAGGTGAAGGAATTTAGAGGAAGTTGATAGAGAGCAGGACATGTTTTGAGAAACTAAAAGATATGTGTGATTGAAATATGGTGAGTGAAGGCGGTAGTGACTACAGCTGGATAGAGGGGCAAGGGCCAGTTATGCAAGGCCTTGCAGACCATGATATGATGCTTGAATTTTATTCTAACTTCAATGAGAAGCCATTAAAGTGTTTTAAACAGAGGAGAGACATGTGACTATTCACAGAAAATCACTTTTACTTCCTTGAGAGGATGGATAAGAGTGGAGGGAAAGAGTAGGTTTATGAGCCATTGCAATTGCAGAAGAACTGATCATCTGGACAAAGGGGGAAGAATGTAGAAAGGGAAAGAAGTGGACAGGTTCTAAATATATTTTGATGATAGGTGTGGCTGAAAGATTGAATATGGAGAAGTGAACGAGAGGTTGGAATCAAAGAAGACACCTGGGTTTCTGGAATGAACGGCAAGGTGCCATTTGCTCTTCCTTAATTTCTCTTCCATCTTTTGGCTATAATCTCATTATTCCAATTATTGAATCTATAACTCTACTTATAGTTCTCTCTCCCCAACTCTAACCTTTCTCTTGAGTTTCAGATCCATATTTCCAATTGCCTACTGCACATCAAACTTAATATCATCATCTACTTCTTCCTGAATTCCAAAATTCAAGAACTTGGGTCATTTAAAAAATCTACTTCCCTCTCCCTTGCCCCCAACATCAAATCAGTTTCCAAGAACTGAGAGACTTTGCCTCCAAAACAGCCAACAGCTGTTTCGCTTCTCTTTTCCCACTGTGCCCATCCTCATTCGGGGCCTCCCCTGTCTTGCCTGGACTACTGTGATAGTCTCCTACCTCATTCCCTCACTGCTGTCTGAGCTCGCTCAATCCATTCTGCACACTGCTTCCAGATTAATCTCCCAAAAGTTTAAGAAAAAAGAAAGGGACACAGGGAGGGAGGGAGGAAAAAGGGAGGGAGGGAGGGAGGAAAAATCCAGCCATTTCATCCCTGTGCTCAAAAACTATCAATGTCTCCCTAAGATATTCAGCACAAACATCTATGCCTGGCATTCATGTATTCATGTTCCTCTGCCACATAGACACTAACACTTTTTAGAAGTATTGACCCCAGGAATGGCATGACATCGTGAGCATTGGGAAAGAGCAGGAGGACGGGGATGGGATTTGGGTTGGATATGAGCAGACTGAACGAGACTATGCCTAGACCACACATGTAAACTAAAAGCTGCTCCTCTTCAAGAAGGCCTTTCAATAAAACTTAGCTCATGTTAGAATTAGACCTATCCCAATTTAGGACAAATGCCTCAAAGAAACGGCAATGGACATTGGCTGGTTTTGACTAGTAAGCACCCCTCTTTCTTTCAAGATGGGAATGTGCCAATCATGTTTTTTTCTCCCTTTCTGTAATGATGACTCCACAGTATGGGCACATGTCCAAGCTGGACAAAAGTCTCCTCCAGAGGTCTATATACATGTCCTAGAAGAGACAGTATTGCTGTCCCTTCCCCAGAGCTGTTGAGCAGTAAGGACCTCGTAAGCCTGGAGCTTCAGGTGGCCATCTTCTCTTAGCACAGCGAGCCCCTGCTTGAGTGTGAGACCAACAAAGAGGCAAAGAAGACCCGAGAGAGAGTCAGAGGCCACATCATCTGAGTCCTGAACCTAGCAGTGGCCCTGAACTTTTCAGTTACACTAACCCAGTGAAGAATATAAGAATGGTACATAGGAAGGAAATGTAAAACATTTCAATTCACTGTCCTTATCACAGGGAATCGATGTTTCACTTCCCTGAAACATTGTCTTTGGACCTTTGGGTGCTCCCTGTTCAATGCCATCCATGCCAGCCTGAGGCCAGTCCTCAAGTCAGAGAAGGGCCGCTGTGGTTTCCTTACACCTCCCACCGAGACAGGGAAACGTCTATGCAGACAGGCGTTATGGCTCCTTTCCACACCTCCCAAGCAGCTCCCGCCACCCTGACACTTTGGGAAGCGCACCTGGCTACTTTTCTTCCTCTATCCTCCCAGTCATCAAACTGCTGGCTGCCTAGTGTTCCCCAGTTCTATTATTTCAACCCTAAATAGAACTAATTATCAGTAAGATGTTTTGAGCCTTGTTCAAAGCAAAACATGGCACTCTTACACCACAGAGTTGGATACAAAATATAACTTCCTTTGTTTGAGATCAAAATCAAGAGCATTGTGTCACACACATGCACAAAAACACACACACACACCCCTCCCAACTTTGAATTAGTCCAGTTTGGGTTATCTGATATTTTTACAATGGAATAACAGAGCATGTCTATTTAGCTAGAGAACAGCAACTGATGTGAGTTACTCATGATTTTGAATAAACTAACAGTAGATTGAAGCAATTTCATTGTGTTCAATTATATGTTTGGGGCCCGATTCTCCCATGCCTTCCCCTTTGGGTGAACATAGGATGCCTTTGGATAAGCACTGACTTTTTCAGGCCATTATAGTTACTGTTTTGGAATGCTAAATGTGACACTAGTGGCATAGCGACATTAATGCACCTTCCAAAAGTGCCAAGTTTTCTCCTTGGAAGTAATTTCAGCAGTGATAGGCTGCAATTGAGTAATTTCTGATAAGCAATTAGCACATATCAAGTCGAGGCATATTATTCAAGTTTTTATACCATTAGTAGAGCTATAACAGGGGTTACCCATTAAAAAGCATCTGTGAAAACTTCTGCTATTATTATGGACGCAGTGGGCAATATTCAAATGGAGGCAACTCAACCATTTAAATGAATGTATTTTTAATCATAAAATGTCACTGTTCTGCAGACCTGTTTTTCCTATTAACGTGTTGGAGATAATGTTAATAAGATTTAGCTAGTGTTTTAAGAGCATTTGAATTCTTATTATGAAAGGCAGCAGAAAAGGACACAGCAGTATTCCTCTGAAACTGTGAATCATTACTTATCTGTGCAAAATCTGATGCTGCTTAAACCTATATGTGAACCATCCACACGATTATAGCCCTACAAAAACATAGACTTAGACAACACCAGAAAATGCCACCCCAACACACTTCTATTCTACATTACTTTTCTTACGCTGAGAAGAAGAAGGAGGAGGGGGAGGGGGAGAAGGAGGAGGAGGAGGAGGAGGAGGAGGAGGAGGAGGAGGAGAAGGAGAAGGAGGAGAAGAAGAAGGAGAAGGAAGAAATGCCCCAGGATTGGAAGTTTTAATGTGGGGAATCCCAAGTTGACTCCTTCTCCTCTCACCATTCCCCTCCACTGGTGGCAGTTGATCGGGCCAGGGGTGGGCCCCTGACCCATCTAAAGCAGCCAGTTATTGTCTGGTCCTCAATCTGTGCTACAAGATAAACTGAGCCAATCACATTTCTCCTCTCCCGAATTTGAACTAAAAATTGCCAAGGCTAGACAGAGTCAGAGCCTTAAAAAGGGTATATTCATTTTTTAACTTATTAGGAAACAGGAATTATGGGTGCAGAGAGTGTCTTGGTTGGGCCCCGAGCTGAGAGTCAGGTAGGCTTGTCTGTGAGGTGAGAGGAGCTGCGGAGATTCTCTGCGTGTTCACAGAGGAGCAAGGGCCTCTCAATAAGCATCTTGCTGCACGAATGAAGCCATATTCCAGGCAGCAATCTCAGAATCCCTGAGTGGAAAACCCATAAGCAAAGAAGAAACCCATTAGGGTGTCTGGAAGAAGCTACAAGGGCTTGGGTATTGGGAGAGAGGGGTCGATTTGGGTACAGTCTGAAAGCCACAGGGTCTGCTTCACAGTCTGCACCCCAAGAGAATGGTTGTATGTGAAAAAACTGAAAGAACGATATCATTTTCCATGGTAAGCATACACCCTAAAATCACCTAATCCGGAGGAGACTAGAAGGAGAAGCCATTCCCTAGGTGAGAGAAGCACACAAGTGAGTAAGCTAATGTCCAGGGATATGTCAGAGGTCAGGGCTGGGTCAGTGCCCATTGTGTGGGCAGTTTGGGCCTTGCTATCACTAAAGAGCAGTGAGGGCTGGAGTGGCAGCCAGAACAATGGGGTGACAGAGCTAGGGAAGCTACATGAGACGCCTCCACAAACACATCCAAAGAGGCAAGGAGAGTTGAGGTTTTGCCACTTGCCCAGGGGGAGACAATTAATTCAATGGATTCAGGGACAAATTATTTAAGAATACTTACCCAGGTACTCCAGGTGATGGAGCAGAGGGGACATTGCGATATCTTGAGTAAGCAGAGAAAGCTGGTCAGTAATGGGGAGAATGGAGCAGAGACACTCAAAGAAAAGCAAAGTCCACACAGCCTTTGACAGACTGACCCTAGGATTATACACAGCTCTGAAATTTCAAATTGAGTCTATGTGCTTTTTTTGCACATAGTTTATCTTTAAAAGTTATTTTAAAAATAACTTTTACCCTCTTTCTTACTGTTCCTTGAAGAGGTCTCTGCTTTTTGCAATGGAAAAAAAAAATCAAATTAAACAATAAAATTAAAAGATCCAAGATATAAATAACTGTCATTGCGTTGACCTAGCAAATCACCAAGTTGCTGGGAAACCTTTGTACCTGGACTAGTGCTCCTGTCCTTTTCCAGCCCTGTGTCCTTCTACTACATCCCCATCCTGATACCTAACTGGTTCACCCAACTTTCTGGAGCTGGCACAAGTGAGCAAATGTCCTGGGGTATACTAAGCTGCTCACCCATAGTCTGGACCAAGTTTACAGACAGGTCCTGGAGCCCAGGAAAGCAAAGAGGAAAGTATTATTTAATCAAGAACCTACCATGCTCAAGACACAGTGATTGCTGTCACTGTTGTCATCTCATTGAGTCCTATGACCACCCATTGTGGAGTTACAATAGTAGTTTTTTATCATTGAGGAAACTGGGGTTCAGAGAAGTTAAATGATGTCTATAAAAGTGGAGCAGGGATTAGAACACAGGTCATGATGCCAAAGCTTGTGCTATTTCCACTAGGCCACCTCCCACTTTGTGAGTGCTGGCACCTAGGTTGATCTCTGTTACTTAGCCCTGGTTTATAAGTACCACTACCAAGGTAAGGACTGCTCCTAGGAGTGGGAGAAAGGAGGAGAGAAAAAGGTAGAAACTCCGTGGAGAAGAACTGGACAGGAAGTGGAAGAAGCCAAGGATAAGCAGAGATGCAGAAGATAAGCAGATAAGGTGGCAGCTAAGTGAGTTATGTTCCCTACTGATGACAATCAGAGGAAGTGGAGGTTGTGAATGCCCCTCAAAGAAAACTTAAACCAAGCCTTTCAAAGAGAAGCAGATTCCTGTTTTTTATCTCTTTACCTCAAACTCTCTACCAACCGTTCCAATCTGGTCCATATCTCCCCTCTCTTTCCTCATGCTTACCCAAACAAAAGGTACAACCAAAATGAAAGCTGAGCAAGGCACTGAATCTGAGAACCAACTGAGTCTAGAAAACAGTCATTGGTGTTTCGTCAGCAATAAAATGTGCATTTCAGTTTTTAATTTGGGGAAATTTCATACTGAAATATTTATTCCCTACCCCCATCCCCTCCAAACAGCCAGGGCTTTATTTGCCATTCATTTGGTATCTGGACCAAACCCAGGCCTTTTCACTTTGTCGGCAGAGGCTGCTCTGCCACCATCTCCAGGGAATGAATTCCTAACCTCTCTGGCATGCATATTGGTTAAGAGAAGCGACCTGGAGCCAGGCTGCCTGAGTTCAAGTCCAGCCTTGATACTTGATATCACTTCACTGCTCTGGGCTCAATTTCCTACTTCCCAGTGTGATTGTAAGGATAAAATAAGGAAACCAACCCTCCTGCTTTCCCAGGGCCTGGGGGGTTTGTGGGCATGCGGGACTTTCAGTGTTAAAACCAGAAAAGCCCCAGGTTATCAGGACGAGGTGGTCACAGGACGATAAGATCCTGCGGGTGAAAAAAAAGTTTCTGCGGGTGAAGCACTAAGAACAGTGTGTTCATCAAATTTAGCTGTCGATATTAGGTGAACCCGCTGCTAATGGGACTATTGGAGTGGTCATTTCTCCCCTGAACTCGGTCTGGGACTAGGGTGCAGGTCTTTTCTGAAGGGCGGGCCCACTTCCACTTCTCCAAAGTCCCAGAATCACTAGGAACAAAACAAAGATGAGGGTGGGTGGGCCTGAGTTGACGGTGGAGTCTATGATCAGAGGGAGTGGGGAGCCAGACTCCAGGACCCTCTTCTGGCCAGAGATAATGTCAAATTCTCCCCCTACCCAAAGCCCTCCCTGTCCCGGGATGTGTTCACTGGAGCCGTTCTGGCCATCAGGCAGGTCTGCTCTGGAGCGCTCCAGACAGAGCTTGATCTGCCGAGTGCAGACTTCTAGTCTTTGGAGTCAGAGTCCCTCTGGGCACTGTGACTCCCCCCCCAGGAGTTCTAAGTGACTTTCTGAAGAATGAAAGGGGCTGGCAAAACCCAGCCATCCCTGCACACTCTGGCATCCTGGGAGGTTCCGTTTCTTGCAGATTCATCAGGCATTTTATTCCTGAGAGCCTTGTAAGCTTCCCAACTGCCAGATCTGAGATGAAAGGGGAGAATGGTGTACTTCAGAGGCACTTTGGAGCAGAGCTTAAGTACCTGGGGATTCCAGACTGCCTGGGTTTGACCATGGGCACCTTACCCTCTTTAAACCTTGGTCCCCACATTTGCAAAGTTGAGATAATAATTGCTAGGATTAACTAGCAATTATTGCAAGTGACAGAAGCAGATTCAAACTCAGGAAATCTGGCTCCAGAACCCAAACTTTCAGCAAGGTGTATCCTGACTCTATGCCCACCTCAGTGGGCTCTTGCAAGAAATAAAGTAACTCATACAAAGACATTTGGCACATAGCAAGAACCCAATTAATATAAGGTGTTATATATTTTTTAAAGGAGGAGGTCTGAAAAGATAGTCAAATTAAATGGCTTAGCATCAATATCTTCTTTGGTCACAATTAAGAACAGACAGTGAGTCTACTAAACACAGCTGACACGACTAGAAAAACTTAACAGATATTTATTGAGCACATATTCAGTGACAAGTGCTTTAAAAGAACTGGGGGTACAGCTGTGAGCAAACCCAGACACTGTTTCTACCCTTCTGACACTTCAGCCCAGAGAGAGAGAAAAACTGAGTAAATCATTCCACCCCCAAAAAGAGGGGAATATAATTGTAATGAATTCTGTAAAGGATTCAAGTCCAAGGTATACATAAAAGGGGGATGACTTTGGGGGTTGATGAGGGACTCTTCATTTGAGCTTGAGCTGAGAGCAGGATGAAGAAGAGGTTGCCATGGGGGAGGGGGAGAAAAGAAGTAAAGGGAACAATTTATATCAAATCCTTCTGAGGCGAGGGCCTTCATTCACTAGGGATGATTTATTAGGTATTGGCTAAGTGCGAACACTTGTTTCCACCTGATTATTTCTGTCTTTTTTACTGAGTCATAACTTACATACATTAACGTACACAAATGTTAAGTGTACAGCTTAACAAATATATTGCAAACACGTTGAGTCAAGGAACAGTCAAAAGAGGTACAGTCTGCTTCCCTTTCTCCCGCCTTTCCCTTCTCCTGGAGACAGCGGTGGGGCCAGGGACTGAGAAACATCAGTGGGGAGCTATTCCAGAACGAAGGAGATTAAAGGGATGTGTCAATTAAATGTAATGCAAGATCTGCAATCGAATCCTGGGCCAGAAAGGAAAAAGAGATAGCGTTGGAACAGTTGGTTAAATTCGAATAAAGTCTGTGATTTGGATAGTAATGTTGTATCAGCTCTAACTTCCTGATTTGGGTGCTGTACTATGCTTATGTAGGAGAGTATGTTTGTTTTTCAAAAATACACACTGATATATTTAGGGGTTGATGGGGCACCATGTCAACAACGTTCTTTCAAATTATTCAGAAAAAGGATAATGATAATGGTTGTGTGTGTGTATGTGTGTAGAGACAGAGCACAAGCAAGATCTGGTAAAATGTTAACAACTGGGAAATCTGGCTGTAGGGGATATGTATGCTTTTATATTACTCTTGTAACTATTCTAAAAGTTAGAAATTATTTCAAGATACATTATTTTTAAAAGATATTTTCTATGATTGAAATGAATATAAACCCACAGAAGAGGCAGCAGGTAACAAAAGGTGAGATCAGAAATGATGGTAAACATTTTATCAATCTTTGAATTTGAAAAAGGAAAGTTTGCAAAGAATTGTTAGTATTCATTTAGCTCTCTCCAGAGTGAGCTAGGCGATCCTGACAGGCTGACAAAAAACTCACGTAGGGTTATAATAAATTCATAAAGAAGCATCTGCTTTAGTTAGCATGAGTCGGTCATCAGATCTGGGAACACAGGTTCCTTTCCTGGACGGTGGCCCAGCACCGATCCTGAGACCCATTGTATACCAGCCCACCTCCCTGACTGGCTTCTCCAGCTTCAGAAAATTAAGAATGGAGGAAACGTATCCCAAAGATCTTGCCTGCAATGACGACAGAACTGGGCTAGGCTGTAAATCCAGGGGTGCTGAAGTGAGACGGGAACAAACACTCTGCGCCTCCATGTTTTCATCCATCTGCAAAGTCAAGTCTGACTCAAGTCTGGGCAGAAGCCACTGGGTTTCCACACACACCTAACACCTGAAACGCAGTGAAGTGGCTCCTGTGTGTGTGGTGTCTGGGGAACATGGAGACACACAAGACCCAAGTCACGGGCTGTGCCTGGTGTACACGTGGGGCATGGACACACACGAGGAGCCAGGACAGCTGTGCTGACCACTGCAGAGCTGTTACCAGTGTTCAGGTTGGATGCCTGCTTGTAATTATACCACAGAAACAGGTTGTTTTTATAGATTAGAAACTGTAAGTATAGCCTTACATATTCTTTGGGGAAATTGCTATAAGGTTAGTGAGCTCAAGTCTCTGTGCCCTTCAAAAAACACAAGTTGGGCCTGAAGAAAATATTTAATTTCAAGTGCAATTTAAAGAACAAAATCACCAAGGATTTCTTTTCACAGTCATTTGAAATGTGTCAGATTACTTCTATCTACAGCCAAACTTTACCAAGCTTCTTTAGGCAAAACTGTAACGATA